>NCVS01004850.1:0-19874 GCA_003055095.1 Goniozus legneri | reverse complement strand
TTAGGTTGAAATGCGGACTATCTAAAAGTTAATATTAAGAGCTCAAATTTTTAAGGGATTTTTTTTTATCAATTTGGAAGCATTTGAGACCCTGGGAGCAAAGAAATTCAAAAACATCCTTGTTGAGGACCACCCTAGTGGATATGTACACATCCACATGTGTTTATGTGTGTACATTATTGTTTGAATCTCGTTTCATGAGAAAGTCATACTATAAATTTTCATTAAAATGTAGAAATTTGAAACATGTCGAAAAAAATAATATACATATTGGGTTGATGAACTCACTTTTGATAGGTACAATAATAGTAACTTTACAGTGCAAATTTTATCGTTGTGACTTCACACTTGCCTGATAAGCTTGTGAAAATTCATGACTCTGTAAAAGTTATCAAAATGTTGTTTGGAATCACAATCTTTTATAATAATTTATATACTGGGTTTAGGTTGTCCAGTATTGTTAAAGTATTTTGAATGCATCAACTGATCACAACCAGAACAGGAAGTAAGTTGTGCCTCTTCGAACAACACTAATTGTAAAACTAAGTCTACTATATTGGAGCATAAGAGCTATTATACGTTTTGAAATTTTTATACCCGGAAATTTGTGTTTTTAGAATCAAATGATTCAGATACGTTATTATTTTTTCTCCTCAACAATCACATCGATCAGGTATGAACTTCAATGCACAATAAATTATTGCATACTTCAGCTCTGTTAATTTCCACCCTCGCATACGAGTTAAGAGATCATCGATCGAGCGCGTGACTGAATAATTAACACAATTATACTGAAATAAAAAACTCGTACGATGTAAATCGTGAATCCGTTTGTACTTCAATCATCGTAGAGACTCACTAGGTTATATTTCGCGAGAATGGCCGGTGAATTTTCCGAAAGGGTGAGCAATTTTGTGCGAGGAATATGCAGTGTGTTCGGATTGAGAACATTTGTGAATTCGAGAATTTGCTCACGACCAATTAGGTATATCTTGGCTCTACTCTCTGCTCATCTCGATTATCTATTGCTTATGTATTCATATACCAAAAAAACATAACGCCCATGTGAAAAAATTGAAGCTACAGAATATCATGTCTGAAATAACGTTACGGGCGAACGGAATTTATATGAGTTTCCAGCTACTTCGGGGTGTGTACAAAACCAATGTTAGTTCATAAATTTCACATTTATTTTCAAAAAACATTGTCCCATTGTAAAAACTTTAATTTCGATTTGAAAATTTTGTGAAATATTCATATTTCGCGAACATGTGGGAGTCATTTTAAATGAAAACAAATAATAACGATTAACTTTGAACAAATAAGGAACACAATGAAACTTAAACTTATTTGAGTATGGTATCTTCATAGTTATACGTAAGAGGGTTAATTGACCCATGTCTGCAAAGATTCCCAGTGCAATAAAATATTGATATTTTATTATCAACAGTGAAATAAATGATACTTCAAATAGATAATCACATGAACATTATTATTGTCTCAATATTTATTTACCAATTAACTGAAAACATAAGTATAATACTAAACTGTTTGGAACATATTTCCACCATATTTCTTCATTTTTACTAAAAATTGTTGAACTTTTGTTATCATTCTTTATTTCAAGAAAGTCAACGAGAGCGTGATGAGATTGAACAGAATAGATGATACTCTTAAGGCTTTCAGTCTATCATTGATTAAGGATGATCTACGTCAACGTAAAATAATTGTCCTAAAAATGATTATATGGATTTGTTATGTAGTGGCAATGGGTTCATTTGGCCCTGGTGTGGTAAAGTGGACGGCAAATTTGAAAACCATACTACTTTATACGTTTATTCATCTAGCACCCCACACGATTGATTTTTTGGTGATTATGGAATTCACCGTTCTCATGACGTAATTATTTTCATTCCAATGATCAATAAAAAAACTCATTTTGTAATTTTCTTATAATCTCCTAATATTAATTTTTTTGATCAATCTCTTTAGCTCTATCAAAATAAGATTTGAGAAATTGAATAAATATTTGAAAGGTATATCATTGAGAACCGAACGTCCGAATTTATTTTAATTAGCACCAAGAAATAGTAAATTGCGAACGAAAATATTGCCAATCAATAATAATTTTAATGAATCACGGCTCAATGGTCGCATCAGTTTGATAAAAGCTATACATATAATACAAATTGCTAGGTATGCTATATTATTTCATCACGAATGATAATATCAAAACTTAGATGAACAACTAATTTAGTTCCATTTCATTTGAGACATGTCCATTTTTTTTTTGTTTTGTTATTTTGTTCTTTCTCTTTTAGGACAATTAGCTTCAGCAGCACATGCCTGTGAATTATTAACTAATGAGGTAAATGATTTTTTAAGCATTCTGAATACTTTTAAACTTTTTCAATTCTATATGGAAAGGTAATGGAAACAACTGGCATAATTCATAAATTCAATGATAATGGGATCAGTCAAGACCTTAAAGAAGAGGTATTTGAGCCATTTCAATCATAATGAACTTTATTAAATTATTTATTAACATGCAATAACCAAAAATGCCAATATTGAACTTTATAAAATGTAAAATAATAAATGAATCTTTAATATTACTTTATCAAGTTGTTAGATGTTTAAGGTAATGAAAAATAAATTGCTTAACTGTTAACATATATTCTAGGTACGCGTCTTCAGTTTACAAATCTTGCAAAGTCCATACGGAAACGTGAGTATTGGCCTCTTTCAACTTAGCCACAGTTTTATCCAAGCGGTTAGTAAATTTCTTGCTTACCTCTTTTCAACCAGAAAAGACCAGAAATTATATTATATATATATATATATTTCAGGTGATTGCATTCGTCACATCGTTTGCTGTGATTATGATATCATTCACTAACCTTTCTGAGAGAGAAAAGAATTGGTGAATGTTAAATCTGGAAAACGAAATTTTGTGATAGCTTTTGATTTTTCGAACAAATAAAGTTATTCAATAACTTAATTAAACTAGTCATCTTGTAATAGTCATCGAGTTTGACAACAAGAAGAGAACCGAACTAACAACTTATCTAACAACATTAACAACATTATTCAGCCATAATTTCATTTTTGAGCACAAAAGCATTTCCATTTAACTGTGAAATCATACTTTTTATTGGTGTATTGTGTGAGATTGTTCAGCTAGTCGAAACGTTTTGACTAACTCAGACTAGGATAAACCAGGAATGTTTATTTTGAAGACACCTATCAAAAACAACAGCAATATTAACAATAATTAAGCCTATGTTGTAGCTTAAGTTAAAGGTCTTAGACATTTTCTACACGAGTGTTCGTTTTATTTAAAGCAATTGATTGAGTTTTGACATTATTATTTTCTCTACCGGCAATCGCAACTATCAGGTATAAACTCCCATGCAGAATAAATTATTGCATACCTGAGCTTTGTTAATTTCCACCCTCGCATGTGAGTTGAGAGATCATCGATCGAGCGCGTGCCTGAATAATTAAAACACAATTATACTGAAATAAAAAACTCGTACAATGTAAATCGTGAATCCGTTTGTACTTCAATCACCGTAAAGACTCGCTAGCTGAAATTTCTCGAGAATGACCAACGAATTTTCCGACAGGGTCGGCAATTTTGTGCGTGGAATATGCAGTGTGTTGGGATTGAGAGCTTTTGTGAATTCGAAGACTGGCTCACGACCAATTATATCTTGGCTCTACTCACTGACCATCTCGATTATTTACTGTTTATGTATTTATGTACCAAAAAAACACAACGCCCATGTGAAAAAGTTGATGCTAGAGAATATCGTGATTCAAATTACGTTACGGATGCAAGGAATATATATGAGTTTCCAGTTACTTTGGGGTATCTACAATACGAATGTGAGTTCACAAATTCCACATTTGTTTTCAAAAAACGTTGTCCTATCGTAAAAACTTCATTTTTCAATTGAAAACTTTGTGATATATTGATATTTTGTGAACATGTCAGAGACGTTTTAAATGAAAGGAAATTATAACGATCAAATTTGAACAAAGGAACACGACAAAACAAAAACTTATTTTGCTTCAAAACTTAAACTTCAAAAAGCAATGTAACATTAATAGTATATTATTATCAAAAATGGAAAAAATGATAGTTCAAATAGATAATTACATGAACATTATTATTTTCTCAATTTATTTTCTAGTAAACTGAATACACATGCACAATACTGTACTGCTTGAAATATATTTCCACCATATCATTTCATTTTTACTAAAAATTGTTGAACTTTTGTTATCATTTTTTATTTCAAGAAAGTCAACGAGAGCGTGATGAGATTAAACAAAATAGACGATACTCTTAAGGCTTTCAGTCTATCATTGATTAAGGATGATCTACGTCAACGTAAAATAATTGTCCTAAAAATGATTATATGGATTTGTTATGTAGTGGCAATGGGTTCATTTGGCCCTGGTGTGTTAAAGTGGACGGCAAATCTGAAAACCATACTACTTTATACATTTATTCATCAAGCCCCACACACGATTGCATTTATGGTGATTCTGGAATTCACGGTGCTCATGGCGTAAATATATTCATGTCACTAATCAATAATATTATATTGTAATTTTATATTGTATTGTTATCAATCATATTGTAAATTGTAATATTGTTGTTTTTTTTATTATTCTCCTTAGCTCCATACAAACAAGATTCGAGAAATTAAATAAATATTTAAAAAATATATCAATCAGAATCGAACGTCCGAATTTATTTTCATTGACACTAAGAAATAATCATTGGCGAATGAAAGAATTGCCATCCAATAATGATTTAGATGAATCAGTGCGCAATTTTCGCATCTGTTTGAAAAAAGCTCTACATATAATACAAATTGCTAGGTATGCTATATTATTTCATCACGAATGAAAATAGTAAAACTTGGATTAACAAATAATTTCGTTCCATTCCATTTCAGACATGTTCATTTAGATTTGTGTAAAATTTTCAAAAATATTATGATGTGTTTCAGTTTGCAACTGTTGTACATAATTTTTCTATATCTGATACAGATGACTATTGTATCGCACTCTATATGGGTGAAAATGTTCATGGCTGACGAGTCACTTTGGACTAGAATAAAATCAACGTCGATTTACGTATCATTATTTCTCTCACTTTTAGGACAATTAGTTTTAGCGGCACATGTCTGTGAATTATTAACTAATGAGGTAAATGATTTTTTAAGCATTCTGAATACTTTCTAAACTTTCTCGATTCTATCAAAAGGTAGTGGCAACGACTGGCATTATTCATAAGTTCAATGATAATGGGATCAGTCATGACCTTAAAGAAGAGGTATTTGAGCCATTTCAATCATAAAGAACTTTATTAAATTATTTATTAACATGCAATAACCAAAAATGCCAATATTGAACTTTATGAAATGTAAAATAATAAATGAATCTTTAATATTACGTTATCAAGTTGTTAGATGTTTAAGGTAATGAAAAATAAATTGCTTAACTGTTAACATATATTCTAGGTACGCGTCTTCAGTTTACAAATCTTGCAAAGTCCATACGGAAACGTGAGTATTGGCCTCTTTCAACTTAGCCACAGTTTTATCCAAGCGGTTAGTAAATTTCTTGCTTACCTCTTTTCAACCAGAAAAGACCAGAAATTATATTATATATATATATATATTTCAGGTGATTGCATTCGTCACATCGTATACTGTGATTATGATATCATTCACTAACCTTTCTGAGAGAGAAAAGAATTGGTGAATGTTAATTTTAAAGAACGAAATTTTGTAAAATTAATTTAATTTTAGAACAAATAAAGGTATATATTATTAATTCAATTTCTCAATGAAACTATTCATCTTGTGATCCTCATTAAGTTTTATAACATGCAGACACCCAGCAGTATCACTGCTAGTGACTGTGAATAATTATGTCAAAAAAATCATTACTGTCTCAACATAACTCATCTAGATGTGATATTGTGAATAATCCCTGAATAGGGTAAGGTGTTCTAAGAGTACGCGGGCGATAAGAGAGTACGCAGTGAAGTTAGCGACTAAATAGTTCGATACTTGAAGCTAACTTCAATTGATTTTCGATCGGCTAATAATGCAGGAGTGCATCACGAAAAAGAATTCATAAGTACAATAAAATATAGAAGGTAGGTAAGTTTGAAATTTTTCTTCTAATATGTTATTTATTTTCATAATTTCTAAAGTATTGTAACTCAAAAGCATGATGTATTTCATATAAAACAATCACTGTTCTCGAATGTCGGTTTATTGAGATTATGTTGTAATCGAACATAATTTTGCGAAGGACCGCTATGTGGCAGTAGCAGATTTGTCTGCATCAGATGATGCTATCGTGTAAGATGACGCAGTGCGAAGGTGTATAGGAGTACGCGCGTACTCTTATACGCCTATCTCATACACTTGTTCTTTTACTGTACAATTTTTTTATTTTTTACTACTTTAGCATGTCTCGATGAAAACGCACTTCAGATCGAAATCTCTGGTCCATTACCGATCTCGAAAATGCAAAACAGCGCTTATCCAGTGGTTAGCTAGGGCTAGCTAGCACCTATTTAGAGGCTAGCTAGCAAGGCTAGCTAGTGGCTAGCAAATTTGGCGTTACATTCCCGTACTGGGGCGGTCTAGTTTTCCTAGCTAGCGCCCTGATATAATCTAGCGGCGCTAGCTAGTTACTAGCTACTGCCCTGATAATTTTCTACCTGGGTCCGTATAAACAGAAGTTGGAAAAAGTTATCCTGGAAGAGAAAACCAAACCAAAGAGAGTAAAATTGAATAAAATTACAAATCTTAAACCAAAGAAGGCGAACGTAACAAAAACTAAACAAAATATAGTTTATACTTGCGGAGGATGCCAAGAAGTGTACAAGGAAGAAGACGAAGAAGAAG
The DNA here is from genome assembly GCA_003055095.1 of Goniozus legneri. Taxonomy (NCBI): domain Eukaryota; kingdom Metazoa; phylum Arthropoda; class Insecta; order Hymenoptera; family Bethylidae; genus Goniozus; species Goniozus legneri. The sequence goes on along the minus strand of NCVS01004850.1, from coordinate 12,930 downwards.
ACTGGGTTCAGCGTGCGAAATGTAAATTATGGTGGCACGAAATGGGATGCACAACTTATGCAGGGTTTGGCAACTTTACTTGTCATTTATGTGATAATTAATAAATGCGTTCTCTTATCGACCTCTGTGCGTAGACTTATACGTCTGTATGTGTAAGAGTACGCAATTACATATGTTTAATTTTTAGTTAATTACTTAAAATTTTATTTTCATAATAAGATGTTACTCATAATAAAGTTTTATTATTAGATTGTTATGAAGTTAAAACAAAAACTGATTTGAATAATCAATTTATTTGTTTTTTAATAACCAAAGAAGCTTAAGTGCGTACTCCTATACCACCTTACCCTATAATAGTTTACAGAAAATAGCAAAAAATGTTTGAATCCTGTCGGCTATAATAGATTCGCGATTCCCGAAATTATGAAATTAATGAATTATATAAAATTATTCATTTGGAAATTGCATTCAAGAAGCGAGAATATTGCTTGGTATATCTATATTTGAAATCAAAAATTAGGAAAAAATCCCTATTTTCGTCATTTTGATTACGTTACAGTAAAAATTATCGTGATCACTCATGACCATATTCCCAACTGGATCTTTATGTTATTTCATCTTTAAAAAAATGACCAAAACGAAAAACGTTCAATTATTTTAACACTTTCCGGCCAAAGAAGCATTATACTGGATTCCTACGTGAAGATATCGCAATTACGAAACCAAAATCTTGAAGAGCACCCTCGAAAGCATAAAAATATGACTTGACAACAAAATTCCATTATGCATTTCATGAGAAATCATTCGTTGAGAAAGAGGACAAATTCCTGTATTCTTGGGCGTTGATGGGCTAACTTTAATACAAAATCAATAGAATTACATACTCGTGTTATGTTAATTACGACCCACGCAAATGAGTTAACAGATCATCGATCGCGTACGTTTCTGAATAATTGCTGAACAATTAAAATCGAGAGGGCTTAAAATGTAACTAATGTATATTCTTTTGTGCTTTTATTACCGTAAAGACTCGGTAGCTGAAATTTCGTAAGAATGGCCGACGAATTTTCCGACAGAGTAGGCAAACTTGTGCGTGGAACGTGCAGTGTGTTCGGATTGAGAACATTCGTAAATTCGAGAATTTGCTCACGACCAATTATATCTTGGCTCTACTCTCTTATCATCGCGAGTATCTACTGCTTATGCATATATGTACCGAACCGACATGACGACAATGTGAAAAAATTGAAGCTACAGAATATCGTGGCTCAAATTGCGTTACGGACGCAAGGAATATATGTGGGTTACCAGCTACTTTGCGGTGTGTACAAGACCAATGTGAGTTCATGAATTTCACGTTTGTTCGTAAGAAATGTTGCCCCGTTGTTAAAATTTTATTTCTGAATTGAAAACATTGTGAAATTTTAATATTTTGTGAACATGTCAGAATTGTTTCGAACAAGAGCAAATAATAACGATGAAATTAAAACAAATGAACACAACGAAATTGAAACTTATTTGGGTATGGTACGTTCATGGTTATACCTAAGAGAGTTGATTGACGCGTGTCTGCCAAGATTTAAAGTGCAATATATTATTTTTTAACAATGGAAAAAATGATCGTTCAACTAGATAATTACATATACCTACACTATTTTTCTTCATTTTTGCTATAAATTGTTAAACTCTGTTCATCATATTTTATTTCAAGAAAGTCAACGAGAGTGTGATGAGAATAAACAAAATAGACGATACTCTTAAGGCTTTCGATCTGTCATTGATCAAAGATGATTTACGTCAACGTAAAGTGTTTGTCATAAACATGATTGTATGGATTTGTTATATGATTACGTTATGTACCGTTGGCGTTACCTGGTTAATGAGTGAGGTAGATACAAAAATTATAGTATTTTATGTATTTATAGCTGCTACCCCACAAGCAGTTGGATTTTTGGTGATTCTGGAATTCACCGTTCTCATGACGTAAATATTTTCATTCCAAACTCATATTGTAATTTTTTTATAATCTTCTAATATTAATTTTTTTGATCAATCTCTTTAGCTCTATCAAAATAAGATTTGAGAAATTGAATGAATATTTGAAAGGTATATCATTGAGAACCGAACGTCCGAATTTACTTTCATTGGCACCAAGAAATAATCAATTGCGAACAAAAGTATTGCCATTCAATAATAATTTTGATAAATCGCGACGCAATGGTCGCATCAATCTGAAAAAAGCAAGACATATAATACAAACTGCCAGGTATGCTATATTATTTCGTCGGAAGTGAAAATAAGAGAATTTGATTTAAAAAATAATTTCGTACCATTCCATTTCAGACATGTTCATTTAGATTTGTGTAAAATTTCCAAAAACCTCATGATGAATTTCAGTTCTCAGATATTGTTCATAATTGTTAGTCAGTTGACACAGATGACTGTTTCATCATATTTTATTTATGTGAAATTGTCCTTGGTTGATGAATCACTTTTGGAAAGAATAAAGATGATATCAGTGCACATATTGGCAGTTTTCGCTCATTTAGGACAATTAGCTTCCATGGCGCATGCCTGTGAATTAAAAACTAACGAGGTAAATAATTTTTTGAACATTCTCGATAATCTTTAAATTTTCATGATTGTATCGAAAGGTAATGGCAATGACTGGCATAATTCATAATTTGAACGATAACGGGCTCAGTCAAGACCTTAAAGAAGAGGTATTCAAACTACTTTAATCTGCACCAAAGTTATGAAATTCTTCACTAATATGAAACAACAAAGAATGTCAACACTTGAACTAAAAAAATAATAAATAACGATTTAATATTATATTATTTAAATATTGATCTATCAAATTAAGGGGAGGAATCATATTAGAAGGTCAGAAACTACAATTTTTTCTCCATGAATCATTGGCTTAATTATCTAAGAACGTTTTTCCACAATTTTAAAGCAAAATTTGCACTCGTTTAGATATTAAATGCATAAAACCATCCGCTCATCGGGCACAGGCTATAGACTCTATTTTCTAACTTTATATGTTTTTTTCGAAATGAATTTCTCATATTTGCGAAAACTCTATAATGGAAAATGTTATGAACCGATTATCACAAAGATTGGTAGTAGGTACACTTCTTTATTTATGAAATTACGAAGAATATTAACAAACATGCAAGTTATTATTAACCATTTTGAATATTTTTTCTTATTGCATATCAATGAAATATATTATAAAAATAGAAACAAAAATTTCCTATACTTCCGTAATTCTTGATTCTCACTATTTTCTTATTTCCGATTATCTACTTAAAAAATAACTCATTCAAATAGAAAAAAAAACCTTCTTAACTTCATCAGATAAATATTGAAACCGCTAGATGTTCCGCAGTTGAAATTTCGATTTTCCACAAACATCGACACCTAATTATAAATATATAAATATAAGCATGTTAGAGAAAATTCATGATAGCTCTCTTATAATATACATACATAAAATTGTATCGAAATCTTATTCAATTCTAACTGTTTTTTCCCGAACAAAACAAATCTTGAAAAATCAATGGCAATGAGTATTCTAATATGCCCCCCCCCCCTTAATAGATATTTATGTTACTAAAATTTCAATTACTGAATTGTTTATTTATGTACTAGTTAATTCTCTTCAGCTTACAAATCTTGCAAAGCCCATACGGAAACGTGAGCATTGGTCTCTTTCCTCTTAACCACAGTTTTATACAAGCAGTCAGTAAATTTCTTACTTGCCCCTTTGCTACGAAAAGAACGGAAATTATATTACATATATATTTCAGGTGGTTGCATTCGTCACATCGTATACTGTGATCATGATATCATTCACTAATTTTTCTGAGAGACAAAAGAATTGGTGAATCTTCTTTCTGCGAAGAACGAAATTTTGTAAAATGAATTTAATTTTCAAACAAATAAAGATATTAATTACTAATTCAATTTTATAATTAAACTAATATTGTGATTTTCGTTCAGTTTTATAACATGCAGAAACCCAGCAGTATCACTGCCAGTGCGACTTCAGCACCACACTCACAGCTATATCTAACAGCATTAACAACACCACTATTCAACCATAATTTAATTTTTTCGAACAAAAAAATTTTCATTCAACAATAAAATCACTTTTGCTATTAATGCATCGTGTATGATTGTTGTAATAGTTGGAACTTTTTAACTGAACCCTACCAGAATAAATCAGAGATGCTTATTTTAAGGGCACCAAAACTGAACATACGTATATATTCGAGCTCATATATTATATGTTGTAAAACTTTTTTACTCGTATCATTGTTTTGTTTGAATAAATTAATCCCATTTTTCTTCCAACAAAATCCGTGAATATTTGGATTACTTGCTGTTCAACATAATTATTTATATCATTATAATATAATGATATAAATATGATCCACATATTCTGTGGATAAGTTATATTGGAACAGTAATGTTTTTACTGACATAACTCCAAGTAAATACTTAGAAATTACATTAGAGAGGCGAGAATATTGCTTGGTATACATTTGGAATCGAAAATTAGGAAAAAATCGATATTTTCGTCATTTTGATTACGTTGTAGTGAAAATTATATTCCCAACTGGATCTCCATGTTTTTCATCTTCGAAAAAAATGACAATAACGAGAAATGCTCCATTTTCTGACACATTTCGGCCAAAGAAGCATCATACTGGATTCCCACGTGAAGACATCGCAATTATGAAACCAGAATCTTGAAGATCATCCTCGAAAACGTAAAAATGTGACTTGACAATAAAATTCCATTATGCATTTCATGAGAAATCATTCGTTGAGAAAGAGGACAAATTGCTGTATTCTTGGGCGTCAATGGGTTAACTTTAATACAAAATCAATAATTGCATACTCGTGTTATGTAAATTACGACTCACAAAAATGAGTTAACGGATCATCGATCGCGTACGTTTCTGAATAATTGCTGAACAATTAAAATCGATAGAGAGCGCTTGCGATGTAACTCGTGTATATCCTTTCGAACTTATATTACCGTGAAGACTCGATAGCTGAAATTCCGCGAGAATGGCCGACGAATTTTCCGACAGGGTGGGCAATTTTGTGCGTGGAACATGCAGTATGTTCGGATTGAGAACATTTGTAAATTCGAGAATTTGCTCACGACCAATTATATCTTGGCTCTACTCTCTTATCGTCTCGATTATTTACTGTTTATGTATATATGTACCGAAACGGCATGATGACCAGGTGAAAAAATTGAAGCTACAGAATATCGTGACTCAAATTGTGTTAAGGATGCAAGGAATATATGTGTGTTACCAGCTACTTTGCGGTGTGTACAAAACTAATGTGAGTTCATGAATTTCACATTCATTTCCAAAAAACGTTGTCCCATTGTAAAAACTTTATTTTTGGTTTGAAAATTTTGTGAAATATTCATATTCCGTGAACATGTGGAAGTCGTTTTAAATGAAAGGAAATAATAACGATTAAATTTGAACAAAGGAACACAATGAAACTAAAACTCATTTGGGTATGGTATATTTTCATAGTTATACGTAAGAGGGAATTGACCCATGTCTGCAAAGATTGAAAGAGCAATGTGACTTTAATATATTACTAATAATAATGAAAAAAGTGATAGTTGAAGTAGATTATTTCATGAACATTATTATTTCCTCAATTCATTTACCAATTAACTGAATTCATAAATATAATACTAAACTGTTTGAAATATATTTCCACCAATTTCTTTTCCATTTTTACTGAAAATTTTGTATGAACTCTGATTATCATATTTTATTTCAAGAAAGTCAACGAGAGCGTGATGAGATTAAACAAAATAGACGATACTCTCAAGGCTTTCAATCTATCGTTGATTAAGGATGATCTACGTCAACGTAAAGTGTTTGTCATAAAAATGATTATATGGATTTGTTATATGATTATATTATGTGCCGTTGGCATTAGTTGGTTAATGCGTGAGGTAGATACCAAAACTATAGTATTTTATGTATTCATATCTGCTACCCCACAAGCGGTTGGATTTTTGGTGATTTTGGAATTCACCGTTCTCATGGCGTAAATATTTTTATTTTAACGGTCAAGAAAATTCATATTGTAATTTTCTTATAACCCCATATCGTTAATTTCTCTGATTATTCATCTTAGCTCTATTAAAATAAGATTTGAGAAATTGAATAAATATTTGAAAGGTATATCATTGAGAACCGAACATTTGAATTTATTTTCATTGGCACCAAGAAATAATCAATTGCGAACGAAAGTATTGCCATTCAATAATAATTTTGATAAATCACGGCGCAATGGTGGCATCAATTTGAAAAAAACAAAACATATAATACAAACTGCCAGGTATGCTATATTATTTCGTCAGAAGTGAAAATAAAAGAATTTGGTTTAAAAAATAATTTCGTTCCATTCCATTTCAGACATGTCCATTTAGATTTGTGTAAAATTTACAAAAACATTATGATGGATTTTAGTTCGCAAATACTGCTCATAATTGTTGGTCAGTTGATACAGATGACTCTTTCATCATATTTTATTTACGTGAAAATGTCCTTAGTTGATGAATCACTTTGGGATAGAGTAAAACTAACGTCAGTGCACATATTGGTGTTTTTCGCTTATTTTGGACAATTAGCTTCCATGGCGCATGCCTGTGAATTAACAACTAACGAGGTACATAGTTTTTTAAAACATTCTCGATAATCTTTAAACTTTCACGATTGTATCAAAAGGTAATGGCAATGACTGGCATAATTCATAATTTGAACGATAACGGGCTCAGTCAAGACCTTACAGAAGAGGTATTCAAATTACTTTAATCCGCACAAAAGTTATAAAATTTTTCATTAATATGAAACAACAAAGAATGCCAACACTTGAACTAAAAATATTGAGTAACGATTCAATTATATTACTTAAATATTGATCTGTCAAATTAAGGGTAAGAGTCATATTAGAACATTAAAAACTACAATTTTTTTTTCATGAATGATTGGCTTAACTATTTAAGAACATGTTCCCAAAATTTCAAATCAAAATTTATTTTTAAGCATAAAGCCATGCGCTCATCAGTTTTATTTTCTGTATTTTATTTTAGTTCTATTTTCTAACTTTATATTTTTTTTGAAATGACTTTCTCATATTTGCGAAAACTTTAATGGAAAATATTATGTTATGAACCTATTATCACAAAGATTGGTAGTACGCTTCTTTATTTATGGAATTATGAAGAATATGAACGAACATGCAAGTTATTATTACCATTTTGAATATTTTCCTTTATTGCATATCAATGAAAAATATGAAAATCAAAACAAAAATTTTCTACACTCACATCATTTTTAATTCTCATTATTTTCACCTACTTCGAGGTTTATGTACTCACAAAATAACTTATTTAGGTAGACAGAAAACCTTCGTGACTTCAGATGAATATTGAAACAGCTAGATGTGTCGCATTTTTAAATTACGATTTTTCCACGAACATCGACGCCTAATTATAAATATGTGAATATAAACATGTTAGAGAAAATTGATGATAGTTCTCTTATAATATACATAAAATTGTATCGAAATTTTATTCAATTCTAACTGTTTTTTCCCAAACAAAACAAATCTTGAAAAATCAATGGCAATGAGCATTCTAATATGGTTTCCCCCCTTAATAGATATTTATGTTACTAAAAATTCAATTACTGAATTGTTTATTTATGTAACAGTTAATTCTCTTCAGTTTACAAATCTTGCAATGTCCATACGAAAACGTGAGCCTTGGTCTCTTTCCTCTTAACCACAGTTTTATACAAGCGGTTAGTAAATTTCTTGCTTACCTCTTTTCAACCAGAAAAGACCAGAAATTATATTACATATATATTACAGGTGATTGCAATCGTCACATCGTATACTGTGATTATGATACAATTCACTAATTTTTCTGAGAGACAAAAGAATTGGTGAATGTTAAATTTGGAGAACGAAATTTTGTAATAGCAATTTGATTTTTCGAACAAATGAAGATATTCAACAACTAAATTAAACTACTTATCTTGTAATTCTCATTGTGTTTGATAACAAGCAGAGCACCGAACTCACAACTTATCTAACAAAATTAACAACATCATTATTCAACCATAATTTCATTTTCGCGCACGAAAACATTTTCATTTAAAACGATGAAATCATATCTGTTATTTGTGTGTTGTGTGAGAATGTTCAACTAGCTGGAACGTGTTGATTGACCCCAATCAGAATAAATCAGGGATGCTTATTTGGAAGACACCTATCAAAAACAACAGTAACAAGAACCAAAATTTAGCTTATGTTGTAGCTTATAGTAAACGTCTTAGAGTTTTTCTACTCGAGTGTACGTTTTATTTAAAACAATTGACTCAGTTTTGACATTATTATTTTTTCTCCTCGGCAATCGCAATTATCATGTATAAACTTCAATACAGAATAAATGATTGCATACTCGAGTTCTGTTAATTTCCACCCTCGCATACGAGTTAAGGGATCATCGATCGAGCGGGTGACTGAATAATTGACGCACAATTAGACTGAAATAAAAAACTCGAACAATGTAAATTGTGAATCCGTTTGTACTTCAATCACCGTAGAGACTCGCTAACTGGAATTTCTCGAGAATGGCCGATGAATTTTCCGACAGGGTCGGCAATTTTGTGCGTGGAATATGCAGTGTGTTGGGATTGAGAGCTTTTGTGAATTCGAAGACTGGCTCACGACCAATTATATCTTGGCTCTACTCACTGACCATCTCGATTATTTACTGTTTATGTATTTATGTACCAAAAAAACACAACGCCCATGTGAAAAAGTTGATGCTAGAGAATATCGTGATTCAAATTATGATGCGGATGAAAGGAATATTTCTAAGTTTCCAATTACTTTGGGGTGTGTACAAGACTAATGTGAGTTCGTGAATTTCAAATTTGTTCGTAAGATACGTTGTTCCCATTGTAAAAGCTTCATTTTTCAATTGAAAATTTTGTGATATATTGATATTTTGTGAACATGTCGGAGTCGTTTTAAATAAAAGGAAATTATAACGATTAAACTTGAACAAATGAACACAACAAAACGAAGACTTATTTGGTTATGGTATGATCATAGTAATACGTAGAAGGTGATTGATTATTGATACAAGGAAAAATTCGGAGAGCAATGTAACATCAATAGTATATTATTACCAAAAATGAAAAAAATGGTAGTTCAAATAGATAATTACATGAACATTAACTATTATTTTCTCAATTTATTTACCTATAAACTGAATACATATGTATAATACAGCACTGTTCAAAATATATATTTCCACCATTTTTTTTTCAATTTTACTAAAAAATTTTCAACTTTTGTTATTATTTTTTATTTCAAGAAAGTCAACGAGAGCATGATGAGATTGAACAAAATAGACGATACTTTTAAGGCTTTCGATCTATCGATGGTTGACGATGATCTACGTCAACGTAAAGTATTTATCGTCAAAATGATTGCGTGGTTCTGTTATATACTTACATTAGGCGTAGTTGGCCCTGGTTTGTTAAAGTGGGAGGCAAATATGATAATTATGCTATTTTATGTATTTATTAATCTTACCCCACACACGATTGGATTTATTGTGATTCTGGAATTCACGGTGCTCATGACGTAAATATTTTCATGTCACTAATCAATAATATTATTATTGTAATTTTATTGTATTGTTATCAATCATATTGTAATTTTTTTATAATAGCTCATTGTTATTTTTTTTTATCGTTCTCCGTAGATGCATAAAAACAAGATTGGAGAAATTGAATGGATATTTAAAAGATATATCAACCAGAACCGAACGTCCGAATTTATTTTCATTGACACCCAGAGATGGTCAATTGCGAACGGAAATATTGCCAATCAATAATAATTTAGATAAATCACTGCGCAATTTTCGCATCAATTTGAAAAAAGCTATACATGTAATACAAATTGCTAGGTATGCTATATTATTTCATCACAAATGAAAATAGTAAAGCTTGGATTAACAACTAATTCAGTTCCATTTCATTTCAGACATGTCCATTTAGATCTGTGTAAAATTTCCAAAAACATCATGATGTGTTTCAGTACACAAATACTGTTCATAATTTTCGTTTACTTGATACACATGATTGTTTCATCGTACTCTATTTACGAGACAATAATCTCGTTTGACGGACCATTTTGGGTTAAAATGCAAACAATGTCTTTACACGTATCGACATTTTTAGCCTTTTTGGGGCAAATAGCTTCCATAGCCCATGCCTGTGAAATAACAACTAACGAGGTACATGACTTTCTAAATATTCACAATATTCGTTAAATATATCAATTGTATCGAAAGGTGAAGGCAACGACTGGCATAATTCATAATTTGAACGACAACGGGATTAGTCAAGACCTTAAAGAAGAGGTATTCAAACTACTTTAATCTTCACAAAAGTTATGAAATTTTTCATTAAGATGATACAACAAAAAATACCAATATTCAAATTAAGAAAAAGAATTGATTCAATATTTGAATACTAATCTAACAAATTGATATTATCTTTAACCCGTTGAGGACACACGTCGAAAAAATAACGTTGAGGACACACGGGGTCCAACGGAACCCAGACAAATTTAAATGGAATTGCATTGTATTTGCAATTGCATTTGTTGTTGTTTGAAGTTTCCACAACAAGTTTTGACACGCTACGAAGGTCTCTTTGGCATTAGTTATCCTGCAGAGTCATATTAGTGCGGACGTGTTGTTTTTTTTTGTGGAGTTCTGTAGACCCCGTCTGGCCTTACTGTGGCAGTCTTAAAAAAATTCCATTTTTTTTTTATCGTTGATTAGTGTTATTAGTGTTGTTAGTGTTGTTAGTGTTGTGAGGGTTGATTTAAAATTGCATTGAAATTTGTCTGGGGTCCGTTGGACCCTGTGTGTCCTCAACGGGTCAAGTTCATAGGAAATAAATTACTATTATGATTACATACATTCTAGATACGCGTCTTCAGTTTACAAATCTTGCAAAGTCCATACGAAAACGTGAGTACTGGCCTCTTTCCACTTAGCCACAGTTTTATGGAAGCGGTTAGTAAATTTCTTGCTTGCCCCTTTGTTACGAGAAAAAGCGAAATTATATTATAAATACATTTCAGGTGATTGCATTTGTCTCATCGTATACTGTGATTATGATATCATTCACAAACTTTTCTGACAGACGAAAGAGTTGGTGAATGTTCATTCTGGAGAATGAAACTTTGTAATAGCATTTTAATTTTCGAACAAATAAAGATATTCATCATTAATTCAATTTCTTCATTGAATTATTTATCTTGTGATTCTCATTGAGTTTGATTACATGCAGAAACCTAGCAGTATCACTGCCAGTGCGACTTTAGCACTAAATTCACAGCTTTATTTAACAGCATTAACAACACCACTATTCAAGCCCGGGAAAAAAGAGAGGAGGTGGGGAGTATCTCTATCACGTGCACGTACCGCGGGGGGTAAGGTACGGTAATTCAGATAAACGAAGCTGTATACCTAAAAATCCTAAAATCTCAAATATGAGAATTTCACATTTTTTGTTTTTCTAGCAAAAATCTTTATCAGATGTCTTAATTTTTTCAAAGTCCCTCTATCCATATTGGTTATTCCTTCGTTTCTTGGGAAATATGCATTTTATGAAAAATATTAGTCTGAGCAAAACTGTTGCTCTTACTTTTATTTACAAAAAAGGTTCTAGTATTCTTTTCGTTAAGAGTTACACTTCACGAGTAATTAAAACTTTATTATTTGTTCATTATGATTTTTCATTGATATCGTTGGAAACATGCATTTAATCAAAAATATCGTTCTTAGCGAAAGTGTTGCTTTTAAAAAAATCTATATAGAGTATCATGTTTTTCTCTTAAAAAGTTGATGTGTTCAAATAATTACAATTTATTATGAGCAAGAGCAAAAAGATAGTATACCCAAGGAGAGAAACGAACTTTTTAGTGTGAGGAAGAAAAAAAAAGACAACAGTGTAAAAAAGTTTATAAATAAATGATAACCAGTCCATTTCATAAAATTCATCACTAAGGATGATATTAATTAAATATTGTAGCTGAAACTCGAGCGAGTTCCTTAGTTAGAGCGGGTAAGAATGTAAACACAAGTGGTAATGAGATAGAGTGAGTACGCGCTATCAACAGCTCTATCGAACGGTAAAGAACACGCACGTACTGATACATTCGTGCATTATTATATGCTACTACTAAACATGAAAAAAACGTTCTACATGAGCAATCTATACCATTCACAGAGAATTTTAAAAATTTAATTCATTGCAAATAGTGTTTGATTTTAGAAATTATTCATTTAATTCCTTGAAATAGAAAATGTTTTTAAGTGGTTCCGATAAATGAATCTCTTCAATGAGATTCCATATAGATCGAAAATATCATGGCCTAACGCTGAGATAGATTAAAAACAATAATATAATTAATAGCATATTAAATTATCATTGTTTTTTTGGCATAATTTATATTATGTTTAATAATTATAGAAATATTCAATATGAGCTTGGGAAAAGCCCAAACAAAATTTCATTATTCATTTATTTGTTTTTCACAATTATATTTCTGAAACTATTCGTTTTTAATTCACATATTGTGAACAAAAAAACACGAATAAACTTATGAATTAAAATGAATAAATGAATAAGAAAATAATTTATTAATACATTATGAAGACTACTACTGAATAATCATTAAGTAACGATTGAGATGAAATCAATAACAACAGGAAAACTGTCACTTATCTACTATTAGATAGATGAATAGGGATTTGGAATAAAACTAATTCACTAA
>NCVS01004838.1:0-13764 GCA_003055095.1 Goniozus legneri | reverse complement strand
GGGAATCCCCGCGTAGCAGAGCGTGCTACGGCTACGGAAAAATAGCGCCAACAATGCGCACATGTCGATTTATGCATTGGCGATATCGTCGTGCATTATGGTCTCCCGTATCGAGAAACGTAGGAATATTCATAAAAAAAAATAACGAGAGTTCGTTATTATTTCACCGTGAACTCTATTAAGGTTTCGAGGGAAGGTACACGCGCGCTCTCATCTGGGACAGAAATTGATTTAACGGAACTATACATTTCTGAATGGATATACAGGAGTCATACGGACTGGGGAAGTAGTATAGGTAGACGGGTCGGACGCCTAGCCCGCGTTAACCTCGTCTCGCTACTCCATCAATCGTGCATCGTATCCTCGAAGCTCGCGCGCTTCGCCCACCTTCCCTCATTCCAATCTGTTTTATATTTGCCGTTCATGCATAATGCATAACGCAAGGTTTTTGTTATGCAAAGCCAATCTCAAACTACCCGGAACGATCAATAGTCGGACATCTCTAGGTGTAATTTAATTCCGGCTCTGTGTACATACGGTGCCATCGACGTCCATTTCGTCGAGTCCCTCTCCTGCGTGGCATCTCTCGACACCCGCTAGTAACATTTCAATCGTACCGAAACGTCCGAGCAGTTTTAACGCTTGCGACGTCGTAACATCTGCGGCATGTATTAATCATCAGCGGCCATTACTCAACGCGCTAGCGCCAAGTGTAAAACGTGAGAGCAATCGCGAGCGCGATCCGCCTTAATTAATTTAGCAACTCCCTTCTATTTGCGCACCATTGGCCGAAACAAGCTCGCGAATATCCCGCCACTTCGCAAAATCGATATCCATCCTCCATCTGCCCCTGATATACGAATTAAAACTGCATAGTTATACGCGATATCGCTAAACCCGATAATTAATACACGTCCGCTGGATGCACGGAGGCGTAAATAATAAAATCCCATTAACTCGGGTGCCGTTATCTCGAACCAAAAGAGACGAAAAAAAAAACGCGAGAGAGAAGGAACGAGTGAAAAAAAGTGAAATTTCTCTGGCGAGTCTGCGGCAATCGGTCGGGGCAGGGTCTCGAGAGACGATGGCCTCCGAAACGCGCTCGTCGGTATATGAACGAGAAAAGCTGGAAAAGTTGGCTCCAGCGGTGAGCCGTGCGCGGTCGTACGTATCTACTACACGTAGCCGCGGGTTCTCCTTCGTAAGCGGAAGTTGGGTCGAATCCCGCTGTCCGGAACTCACGGTCCATCGTGACATTTCCACCCCTAACTACCGGACCGGAGCGTCGCTTAAGGAAATAGAGCTGTCTCGCGCAAGCACGAGTACCGACGGCTTCAGCGAGCTCCACAAGACGTGCCAATAAATGATAATCGGTCGCGCGAGTATACCTTGTCGTTTCATTTTTCGAGCCGCGGCCAAAAATTTTATGCAAAATGTATTCAAAACTCGGTCGAACGTTCTTGGTATGCGCGTCAAGAGAAAGAGAGGGGGAGAGCGCGCTCCGGGTGTATATTTTCGCGCGCTGAATAATTGACCATTAGGCGAAGAGCCTGTCGGCTTTGCGAAACTTTCTTCCAACTCGCGGGAAAATTGAAATTTCGCTCTGTCTCGTTTAAGACGCGGTATCATAATTAACCCAACGCGAGTTGGTTTTATAACGTACAGTGTACGGAAACGATGCAAAGTGGCCTCGCGTCAGTTATGAATTTTAATGCTCGAGATTAAAATAGCATTGTACGTACGCGAAGTTAACGATATCGGTTAATTAACGTCGCGTAAAATCCCAAAGAGAGGCCGAAAGATACGAAAGTCCGATCCCGGTTTCGTGCGCTCGTGTACGTCCTCCCGCTCGCGGGAAAAAAAGCTGGGCGGGGAATTCCAAGAGAAAAGTTTTTCGCTGTACGTTATTGTCGCGGGGGGCGAGAAAGTTTTGACCGTGGAACGTTTATACGCGAAGAGTCGAATGGTCGGCGAGAGAAAAGTTTCCACCCGCGAATAATCCGGAAATATTCAGGATCGAGACTATAGCCGGAGATTTTTCCGCGATAAAATTTTAACCAGCCGGAACATTGTGCTCGATTATTCCAACTTTCCGTGGATTTCGGTTTTGCAAATGAGAGATGGCCAGTCTCGTTCGCTGGACAGTTTCAGGTTTGACATGTGCGAATTGAGTCAGTTACAGAGATTATATCTCCAACGCGTATGACGCGTACGCCGCGGAAAATTCTGGCGAGTGGATAACGAGCGTTCCACGGGACGGACTCTCGAGGTATAATCGGTTTACGGCGTTAGTCGAATTAGCGATCAACGTCGAGCGTTCTAGGACTCAAGAAGCTGCTTATTGTTTCGCAATTAACGCATCCGGCCCTGATATATACTCGCAATTTGTCTCGCCTTGTCGAGATTAACCAAGTTCTGAGATGCCCAGGAAGCGCTCGAACGCATCTGTTTCATTACGCGAACTCTTGACGAAATTTCCTCATTGAACTTAATTGAATATCTTTCTAATTAATTAAAGTGCGAGAATTGACGTCGATAACGCACGCGCGACGCTCCGTAGCACCCTCCTCTCGTTTCCTCGGGAAAATAATCTCGCCGCGAAATAACTCCCGGAGCGTTAAACATTCTACCGAGTCTTTTCCTCGCTTCTTCGAACTTGATGAATTTGTTTACACGCTTTTGTGTGTATTTGAACTACACACGAGCGATTCGATCGGAGTTTCAACGCGCGCAAATAAACATTCCGAGTAAGCGCTCTCGCTAACGACCTTAGATGCCCGTCGTATAACGAGAAAATCGGATTTTCCCTATCGTATGGCCAGACACTAAAAAACTTTTTAACGAAGGTGCCGTGGAGTAATCCATTCGGCGCGCGCTAGCCGGACCTCGTTTCGAACGACCAGCTCTCGGTTTTACGGCGGAAATTTCCGAATTTCGGGGAGAATTGAAGCGTTTGCTCGAGTGCGACGCGTCTCTCGAGTAACCCGGACTTCTAATACACGTATAACTCCTACCTGAGATTCGGCATTTCGACTCGAAAGGTTATTCCCTGAAACTTCGGGCAGCATCTAATAAACGAACCAGAGAACGTATAATCAATTTCGCTCGATTCGGTGCGAAAGTAGTACAGCATCGTTCGATACCCAAGGAAATATAATTTCGAGTTCCCAACTTCCGTTGAGATAATTTCGATTGTAAAATTGTCCAACACGTGTTCGAGCTTATCGAAATTTTTTTTCGACCCGATAAATGATATGCGCGTTATCATTTCGGCGATTCCATTTCGTTTTCGGTCGAGCGAGTGATTTATCTTTTTCTCAAGGTTTCTCGAGAAGGATGGGAAGATTATGGTTCGACATAAATCTACTTATAATAGCGGTCTTCCATCTGTCAACTGGAGAGAAGTCCGCTCCCTCTGCCCCTCCGATCCGAGCGTTTATACCATGACGTCTTCGCAGTCGCCATTTGCTCCTCGTTCCGTGAATTCCCTCGGGACAGGACCCCAACGTCGGTTCCTTCGTTTAACCCCTTAATAGCGGGGGCATTATGCCGCCCTCGAGAGAGAACGAGCAAAGGATTTTCCCATGAATCCGACTAGAATCGCGCTTGAGTGCCTCCACCGCTGTTTCACCCCTTGTATTATCAATTGGCCGGGCGCGCGCGAGCGCGGTCTTACACATGCGAAATTTTCATTTTCGTCCGGAGGGAAGAACAATTCGTTTTCAGAAGCGCGCTCGTTAGACGAATCAAAGTTGCCAATTAAAAGAGACGATATACCGAACGCAATTACCAAGTATAAATCCGATCGTTATTTCGGCAATTGTCCTAATTACAATTATCGTAGGGAAAGTCAGCGAACCGTGCCGAAATCGGAGGTATTTGTTGTTTCAATAATTGCCATTACTATGCTCCGTGAGTGTACGTGTCCTCGTCTCGCGGTGGGTTTCACGCATACAGACGCGCGCGCGCAAACGCGCCCTCGTCCAAGACCTACGCACACGCGCTAACGCGAACGTCGTGTAAACAGGATTGGATAAACACTCATATACATATGGATATGTACGTATGCAGATACGCCGGTATGTTGTGCGAGGACGGTGAGCAAGAAGCGCGCCGACGTGAGTATATATTTACAGGTATAGTTGAGTACGCGAACTCGCATATCTCCCTCGCCATAGTGCTCCATCGAGAAACGATACAAACTCGATAGCGATCTCTGCTCTTATCCAACCGCGCACTCCGCTCTGGTTCTGCAAACTCTCTAATAGGCTAGTCCGTAATTCCCCCGTAATATTCTGTTTTTCCTACCGGTAAAACACGCTCTTGCGTTACAGAAAATTCCTACCGAGTATATTTTCATCAGTCGATGAACACCAAATCATCGCTCCGCGTAACGACGTGTTTGCGTACCCTGCCAAGTGCATCAGCGTGATGCGCCTAACCGCAGTCTGTTACCGCTTTGCGCTCTATGGCACGAGCGAGTTCCTATACCCACACATAACCGGCCCCCCTCCCTTCATAACTTTAACAGTTATATCTTTGAAACTGCGTTTTCGCGAAAGCACTATTAAATTTGGTAAACCGCGAAAAAGTTTCCTTCTGTCTATCTTGCTTTCGCTCTCCCTCTCTTTCTCTCTCTCTTGCAACGTTATACGTACAGGCTTCCTCGGCATACGCGATATTAATACTGGACTTAGCCTCCTCTCGGTCTCGGAGTCGGTGTTACTTTCATTCCCACCAACCCTCTTCGTATCTCAACCCGCACAGACCGCGGTCGGAGTCTTTCCACCCACCCCGGCGAGACAGTCGTATAAAAAGACGCTTTTAATTTCGCAATCGTAATAAACGAAACACGGCTAACGCCGTCCGGAGCTAGATACGAGCCGCACACGGGATTCCATGGGGCCATATTCCCGTGGAACTGCTCGCGTAAACATGAAAGTTAATTATACCCCGAGATCTTCGGAGTCGATAGTAAAATTAACTCGATTAAAACAAAAATAACGAATCGGGTAGGGAGACAAAAACTAAAAACGATGTTTCATACATCCAACGGGGTTGGAAAACCGCGATGGATAATCAGCGTGTGCATAAATCGAGATGAATTCTCTCGGTTATAAAATTACACCGACAAATACTTCTGTCGTTCCCAATTTAATTACATATCGTTGTCCGGTGAAAATTTCATTATTCATTAAATCGTATGAACCGAGTGCGCGTATACACTCTCGTTCTGCAATTCATCGCCGAATGAATCATATATACGGGTCGCGTTATTGCGTAATAAACACGGTCGCGGTGGAATACTTAGTACGCTGATTATACGCCGTATAACTCGCAAAATTCGCGAACGAACCGAAATGCCTCGATCATCGACTGGTAATCAAACGGATTAGGGAGCCGCACAATCTTCTCGACAAAGCGAAACGAAACTTCGATTTCGCGGATTCAACGCGAGCGTTTAATTACATCGAAAAGGTCCAATACGCACAGCTTTCACTCGCATAACATACTACTGAAATATCGTAATCAATGTTTACCGATATAAGCTCGTAGCCGAAATACGAAGAAGCGTAAAACCAGAAGCCGATTCGGTAGTTAAACTTGAGTTATATTTGTACATTCGCTCGATTATTAAATTTTATTAACTTTGACTGAATTATGACTTTCCAATTTGATATCTGGTAATATTTGAATTACGAGATGTTCTCAATTTATATTCGACGTATTTAATAAATGCAAAAGATAACCAGATAAGTCAATCGCGCTGAAATTGGACCGAAATAAAACGAGAGGTGTCAATCGGTACATCCCCTTCAACCTTCCGATAGCTTTTAGAAAAGTTTTTCTTTTTTCTGTGCGGATTTAACGACGTGCCAAGTGGCTTTCGTTGTCGACTAATCCCCCCGCCCACTCCACGATTACGCTCTGCGCAAAGAATGAGGAACGAACAAAAAAAGTCGGATGAAAGGATTCCACCGGTGAGTTATTAAAGCCCAACGATAAAAAAGGCTTTAGATAAACGCGATCGATCATCGGTCGGAAACAATCGGTTCGCTAAACCGTCGTGGATCTGTACCTGTTTGGTGTCAACGACGCTGAATTAACGATCCTTCGATAATATAGTACACTTTTTTACGACTCTTACCGCATCGAGCTGGACATCGACACACGATACCGCCAAAGTTATGAAAGAGCGATAACGAACCAAAAAAAAAATCGTTTTCCAAAATCGGAACGACGTTATTTAATCCGTCTTCGAAGAATCCGGAAATAAAGAAAAAAAAACCGAAACAACGTAACTTTATTCAACTCCGGCATGATTTTGTAAACTCCTCTTTTCCATACCATAGGAAAATTCTCAACTCAATATTCGCGGAAACTTTTCATTTCGGGCGCGCATACTTCTCGCCGGAGTGTTATCGAGTTCGCGTTCGCCCATTGCCACGTTCCTACCCAGGAAGAATTGCGAGCTCGTAAAATATGTCGGAGTTTGTGATCTTGAATTTTTTGCCTCTCACTCCACCTACTCCTTCTCTCTCTCTCTCTCTCTCTCTCTCTCTCTCTCTCTCTTCCTCTTTAATTATTCGCTACTATGAAATATTTACCCTTCTCGCCGAGAGAGCAACAAGAGAGGAAGAGAGAAAGTAAAAAATCGAGCAATTCGAGGGCGAAGGTAAAATTCCCCGCAACAATCGCAATGCACGGGGACCGGTAAAAAGATCGGACCGTACGATATAAGCGGCGCATGATTACGATAAATCTCAATGGAATGCCAATTACGCGGGTGGGCCATGGCGAGTGAAGTTGCCAGGTATAGCGCGGTAATGGGTTTAAGTGAATGGTACAGTAAATTGTACTATCTCTACGCGCGCGTGCACTGTTTTAGGTTTGCGCAGGGGCGCCGAAGGGGAGGCGAGGGGGAGCAGTAAATCCCTCGGCGAGGTACATTTAGTGGATGTCCTCGTAAATCTGCAGGACCACCGTATCGCCGCTAAAAATTTCGTTATTCCGATGGACGTAGGCGAGATAAGGGCAATTTAAAATTACGCGATAACGTGTCTCTATGTGTGTGCGCGGGTGTGTACGTGTAAAGAAGGAAGGGGGAGAGAGAGAGAGAGAGAGAGAGCTCAAAAGCTCTCCCCCTCCCCGCGGGAGGTTCAATCTTCGCCGCATAGACGGCTTCCGTTTTGTAACGAGAAAATTCCAGCTAGTGATTTTTTTTTAACGCAACACGGTGACACACGGCAGTCGAGGGACAGACGTCTCGCCCGTCGTTCCCCATATCGCTAGATG
Source organism: Goniozus legneri (assembly GCA_003055095.1). Lineage (NCBI taxonomy): Eukaryota > Metazoa > Arthropoda > Insecta > Hymenoptera > Bethylidae > Goniozus > Goniozus legneri. The sequence continues at coordinate 6,468 of NCVS01004838.1, read as the reverse complement.
AAAATGGATACCGTCGAAAAATAAAACAGTATCGGTGCACGTATACGCATCGTTGCGCTGTTCTCGCTTTACCGTCGTAATTAGTTAAAGAACTTGTAAATACCGCGATGCAACGTTATTTCTCCGTAGAGAGCGGCTGACAAAGTCTTCTCACGCGCTGAAAAGTTCACGGTTCGACGAAACGAGTTTCGCAACGAAAGTTGCAGGGTATAACAACGCGTGATTGTTCCTCTCTGCCGACGTTATTTCATTCGTTAACTGACTATCTCGAGCTTGCTCTAACGTTCGTTCTTATTTCACGTTTCAGATGTGCGGAAGGATTCACGGGCCTGCGGTGCGAGACAAAGGATGTCATCAGCACTGGAAGTGTGTACAACCGGCGTAGGGCGCCGTTTTCTTGCAAGCTGGGACTCTCAACCTCGTACTATTGCTAGCGATGATCGCGCGGGGCCCTTTTTCTTTCGATACACCTTACACGAACGTACAATGCCAAACAGAACGGAAAATTCTTCCCGAAATATGCATTTTGTTTTTATTTTCGTTTCGTTTGATTATATTTTGTTTTTTCGTTCGATATCGTTAAAGAGAACGCGTTCAATTAGGACGCTTGTTACGATAAGTAAAAGATAATCGAGAGGCAAAGGAATTGGAGGAAAAAAAAAATGAAAAGAAATGAAAGTTGCGAAAAAAGCTAACGCATGAGGGCCAACGCGCGCGACTATACAGAGAAAGGTAAAGGCGAAATACCGAAATTTAATCGAGTTCAAATGGGAGAGACCATGGGGAGAGAAAGAGAGGGAGAGAACGAAATTCGGAGCGGAAGAAGTGAAAATTCCGTATATGAGTTGCACGGGAGAGTGCTCAAAGGTTGTGCGCATCTCTTAACCGCAAAATTCGGATTGTGAGAGATTGCGAAGGCACCGGGAGTGCACGAAATATTTTCTAATACGAGCAACTCGGTCGTTCGCGATATCTTCCGCGTCGAATCGTTTACGAATATTCTTCACCGTGCACGATGACGTTTCTTTGACGTTTTATATGGCATACGTACGCACACCGACGGTGACCCCACCGGATGATTATCATCTGGTGATTATCATAAACGCTTATTTCTCACCCGTGCACGTGGGCACGAGATCGATAATCGCGATCTTTCGTTAACAAATTTTTCGAGATAAAACTTTCGGATCTTGTAGAATATATTAGACTCGCGTACATAGACTTTGTAAAGAGCAACTGCATCGGGTATGTGTGTGTGCGCGTATGTATGCGTGTCTGTGTGTGCAAGCCTAGGAGCGTGTCGAGTTGCGTGTGAATGAGCGCGGAGAGTGAATATTCTCGCGGAACAAACCTTTTGAGACCCTCGCGATCGAAAAAAGGGTCACGAGCCGCGCGAGAGACGGGGTGGAAGAGAATTACGTTGCGACCGTTCCGATAAATCTTGTTTTCGGGTGAAAAGAAGAGAAAGATAATATATATTCTCAACTCCAACGCGTCGTCTAATGATTTCTGAGAATTCTTTACTCGGCGAGTTCTACTTCGTCGATCGCATCGGCGCGATCTCGTCGCAGGGTGAGAACAATAAGGAAAATAGTAATGTAAAGAAAACGAGCGAATTGGAAGAAACGATGAAGCGCCCTTGACGAAAGTCTCCGCGGTGAGCAATACCAAAGAGCCCGGGGTCTCGAGCGAAGACGGCTGAATATCCCTCGCGCGTTCGTTATTTGCGAAAACTTAAATAAATATATACTTATATATATTTAGTATATATATATCTATATAGATGCTTGCCCGTGCGCGCACGCTCTCGCATCAAACTCGAATGCACGCGCTGTTGAACCGTTCGTGGCTGGAAAACGTACGGAGCGAGACGTATTAGATCTGCGGTGGAAACTCGTAAACGGGAATATGTTATATCTATGTAGAAATTTCTAGTGTAGATGAAAAGCCGAACGGAATATTATTTGCAAAGTAACGACGTCGTGAATCGTCGGGGGTATGGGGCAAATTATTAACTTTCCGATTGCGAGCTACCGCGGTATCGGAAGCGAAGCGTTTTCCAGCGAGCAATCGATGAACGGCAAATCTCTTTTCAGAGCCGGCACAAAGCGGTTAGACAAACGCGCGCCGCGTAATTTGTTATTGAATATAGTATGAGACTAATTGACGTGAAAAGACGAACGATGCGATATACCAAAAATCGAAGAGCGCTTGAGAATTGATCACAGCGCGATAACATCTTACGTAGTATATGTATACGATAATTGAAGTTTCGACGGAGTTACAAATATCGCTGTTTGTCCAGCGTCGCGAGAATTCTTCCAAAAAGATCAAACGAGTATTCCAGAACCGATCGCACAAATGAAAATTCATACAGCGCTGTATGTAAATTCGATCGGAGGGGAACCAATTCGGCCAAAAGCCGGTTCATTATCGAGACTCGATATCGTCTTTTATCGCGGTCGTTAGTACGCGAACGTATGCCGTTCTATTCGACGATCCGAGTATATTATACAATGTAAACACGACGCAATGTTGAGCTTTTGAAATTTCCCCGCGTATACATAATTCGTTGTACACGAGGCGAATGGAACAACTTGAAACGGGTATGCGATAAAAGCCGCGAGACGAGGGATATCACACACTAATATCGCGCTTTTATAAGCTTCAGCAGTCTCGGGACCCTATTTATGTTTTATATTATATTATATTATATATTATATTATATAATGTGTATAAACATTTTTAATTTATTTATTTAATTAATTAATTTTATTGATTTACAATTAAACATCATCACCACCTCGGCAACCATCATTGTTTTTTATACTTTTTTACCCTTATTTTTCCTTTTCCTTTGTTCATTTTGTTTGACTGCTTCGCTTCATTTGTCTATTCACCGCGATTTCATTACGAACATGGAGAATGAGATTGATAGCTCTAGATACGAGAAACAATTGGCGTGATCTCGTGCATTACGCCTTTCGTTCCACGTCTACTCTAAAAAGGCGAAGATGCTACTGGTGAAATAAATTTTCTTTACTCTCAGAACGCAAAATAAATGACTAAATAGATAAGCGGGTTGAACCCGAGAATAGATTTCTCCTCTTATCGCGCCACAGCAGGTAGGTGAATCGATTGGATATATACGATTAACATTCGGTATTTCTAACTACTTCATCTTAACTAGTATGCTCGATTTCAATGGTAATTGTACGAAAATAGTACATTGATACCGATGAGAATTTTTATCCAACTTTCTTATACCCGCTTCTAATATCACTTTTATCCAGAATAACAACCTCGCGACATTATTATATTATAATTCGTTTTAATTTGAAATATTTTAAGTTACCTAATTCAACGATTTTCTTTCTCTTTACTTCTTTTATTCACTTCGTTGTCAAATAAAAGTCCCGGTTTCTTCATTGCTGTCAAGCCAAGGGGTAGTTATCGAATGGGCCATTTACGTCACGTTAAAAAGGATTCTTTTGAAATTCTTCAAATATCCGCTAGACGTCCAAGGAAGCAGTGTCTTTTTGATGCTGACGGTTTCAAAGAAACACAATACACATTTTCGTACCTCAAGGAGAAAACGTTGTGCTACGTTTTATTGCATTCCGTCGAGTCGTTTTGGGACAAGTCATTCCCCATTTTATGGAAATACTTATTGCCAGGGTTGCCTAGTAACACAAGCACCCAAACGGAATTACATTTCGCGACACAAACGTCTTTGGAAAATATCGAAAAAAAAATCGCTTTAAAAACACACTCTTATTACGAGCGAAAATTACTTTGATTGAATAACGCCTACCCCGTAACAATATTGGACGTAATTTTTTATTGTTTTGTAGGTATTGTATATAAAATAATACGTCGGTAAAATTTATCTACGTCAGTTTCCCATAACATCAAAACCTGATTTTGTCTTTTACAAGTATCATCGATCTTTCCGACTAACCTAACCTTTCTTTTCATAACGAAGTTTCGTGCGATTTGGTTCAGTAAAATTGCGTTTTAATGCGAAATTATAAATATTAATGAGTCCACGAATATCCACGATATTACACAGAAAGCCAGTTTTGTGGCAAACGCCACCGGCTGTCGCACGCGCGCTCTCTTCGGTCTACCGTGTAGGAAGATGTAATAATTCTGGAATGAATTAGGCCCATTGCTGAATCTCGCATAATATATCAGTGGGCGCGAGAGCGTCATCTGTAACTCGTGCTACGAAGAACTCGAGATGATTTAACGCTTCGGTTGTACTCCAAATCGGAGAATTCGTTAAATCACGAGGACGGAATTGAGAGTTTAAAATGATTTTCCTTATGCACTGAGTGAACGAATTCTTTATCATTTTTTAGCTGATTAAAAATTCGATTCAAATAAAATTATATGCGAAGTTGATCTTTCGATTAATTTGAAAACTGAAGATTATTGAAGAAAATTGTCAGTATGATTAATGTTAACACACTAAAGGGGTGAAGATCGACCAATCAAATTTTTATATTCGGGACAGGTCGGCTTGATGACGGCTAGACCGAAAGAAACGAAATTCATCGAGCGTTAATCGATAACGCTCTCTCGTCTATGTACAAGCGATTAATCGTCTCGGTAATTATCGAAAAGGGATCAATCACGCACGACCGCCCATTGAAAAATAAAACGCGATGGAAAACGGACATGACCAGTCGATAACGACTGCTGGACGTGTCCGCTGCTGAGTATGTTCTAGCGAGGATCGCGCCGATAGATTCCTCTTTACAAATTTAATCACTGAAATTTTCACCTAGCGTAATAACTATTTCCTACATTATTTGGCAGTGAATTATAATCAACTAGAGATAATTTTGATCCTAGTAAGAGAAGAATTTGTTTCCTTTGGGATTCAATCGAATCCTGTAACATTAAAACCGTGTCGAATAATTCCGAACCAGGCAGTGTTTATTTTTCGTTCAAGAGGAGATTCGAAATGAAGATTGAAAATTTCCATCGCGTTATATCCCCTGCAGAGTTGAGCAAGAGGGTGGATTTTGCATCTCTCGCCCTTCGAGACCGTCGCGTGTGGGGAAGTTGTTGCGGTCCCACGACGAGTCCCCGAGAGACGCGCATATGGTTCGCGCCCCCTACCAATCGAATACGTGATTTCGACTCGCCTCGTCCGAGGCCGCGTACGTGCACGACTTAATATATACCACGGTTGTGTATGCCTGGGGAAACTGCAAACACGCGGCCCGTCTAATTGACAATAGCCTCCGTCGAGATCCCACGAGTACGTCCGATCCAGCGGACGGGATAGGTGGAATAACCAATGATTTATTATAATTCTGCTTTTTTTCTCTACTCGAAGAATAAACGAGAAACGTCGCGAGCCTGGTAGCTAAGAAGGAAATTCAAATTCCCTTCCGGTATTAATGTAATTCAAATATCGGAACGGGAAACGGCGAGATAAGCAGCAAAAAATTCCATTCCTAAAGGGAATTAGGTCGAGAGCGGTAAGACGAGAGAAAACAATGTATACGCGAACGCGTGGTCTCAACGAAGGGCTCCGAGAGAGGGCTGAATACGCTCTCAACCGGAAACGACGAAAAGATTGCAAAAAACTTGGATACGCCGCGGGATAACCGTGAGGTTCGATTTTATTGGAAAAACAGAAAACGCGCTCGCGCTCGCAGATCTCTTTTTATCGTTCCGCGGGGACTCGCACCGGTGGCTTCTCTTTAAATTTAAATCGAACTCCAAATATTCCAAGTTGTTTCATTCTCGAATGGAAATCAGCGACGAAGTAGCGTACAGAAGTTGGTTACGAGTGAGGTGGAAGCAGTTGGGTAAAACCCCGTCCTACCTCTGGAGAAGTAACGAAATTCTAAATGTAGGATCGACGCATCGATAACACTAGCGGCGTATGATCAACACGCCCGATTCGACTGCACATAACCGGGCTGATTACAGTCGAAGCCAAACATCGAGTAATACGGCCGAGGTGCAATAAGCAAACCTCGATGCGCAGGTTTATCAATAATATCAAACGGTGCACCTCGATTCGTCGATTCGTGCTCTCGGAACGTACCGTATCGCGAAATCATACGCGAACGCGGTACTTAAATACTCCTCCAAGCCCCCTCGTCCGATTCAATCGCGATTAAAACCTTCATTCGTAATTTCTCGATCCGACGGAAATCACGTGGCATTGATAAACATATTCGAACGTATAAATCATACTGTACGAACGTCATTTGAATTTTTAATAAGACGCGACAGTGAAATTCGAATGGGGAGAAAAAATTTGAAATCTCACGAGTCACGCGAGACTGGCGGGACGATTCGGAAATTGAACGAGAAAGTATAATAATTATGCGCATACCGAGCTAACTGGAAATCGTTAATCGTTGTGTTAATTCACCGCGAGAGCGATGGGAAGAGGCCAAGCTGTTTGGTTAAATATTTGCGTATATATATATATATATA
>NCVS01004833.1:0-31026 GCA_003055095.1 Goniozus legneri | reverse complement strand
GCCTGTATGCGTTTGGTCACTTATTCTGAGAGACCCTGTATATTATCATATAAATTCATAACTTTTCCAGTGTAATCGAACCGACAGGAAAAATATTTTTTTTTTCTAGAATCGATTACACTGGTAATTCAATCTAACTCCTCTTTAACACGATAGTAAAGTCGCACGTATAGTTAATAAAAAGGAGAATTACGCGTAAATCGAAATTATTTTTCTCAAACGCATCCTAGTCGTAGATCATTGAGCAAGGGCAGAGTTAAACGACAACGTCACGTGTGAGCGCGAGCCGCCTTTTCTCAACCGTTAATTGTAGTCTGGTGAATTAGTTTTGACGGTATATTTGCATCGAGCGTGGTACTGTCATCGACCCAACAACGCGAGCCACTTGGGAACTTTTTCTCGTTTCGTCTCCCCGACTCCATTATAGCCGTATTGAGGGCACCACCGAAGCGTTATCAGTATTTTCTGATTTTTTCGAGTTTTAGAAATTTATCTCCCTACTAATAATCAATTCATGGAATGTCAATAGAAATTCAATCGATAGAAGTTAACAGTTCTTTCCAGCTTTAATTTCAGATAATTGTGTATTCGAAACGAACTTTTTTTATACGGAAGATGAAAAAAGACGGCAGGAAAAAACGAACGGTAATGACTGAAAATCACTGATGACTTAGATTTCCTAATCGAACTCGTATGCTAATCTTGGAAATTCCACGCGGAATTTCTGACCTGGCGGTACCCCGTCCACTTTGTCTACGCAAAATCGGCATGAGGCGAATAATATCCGATACGTAAGAAGAAAATAAAGTGAAATTCCGATAAACAGTTTACTATCCCGCGAGATAGAAAAATTTTAATCGGTCGTGCATCACCTTTCGATAAAAACGAACTCATCCACGTCATATCGCCATGATCTGTTATGCTGTTTACGGAAGCGAAAAATTATTTCCCACGTAGTTCGTAGAGTTCAACCTTTGCTATCGTTAGCGGCGAAACTAATTCATCGAAGTGTCGTCAAATGTTTCCCCACTTTTTATTCAGTATCGTCAGATTAATACTCGGAAAAATAGCGAGGCAAACCTTTGCAATATTCAACTTCCGACTCGAAAAACACTTATCTCGAACGATTATTTCATTTAATTATCGAAATATCATTTTGACATTGAATCCGGTAAAAACTCCAATTAACAGCACCGAGGCGAGTTTTTGCAATTTTCACGCAATCGATTACCGAAATCGTGAGTGAACGGTTCGAATTCGGTTGAGCGGCGGCAAATGATAAATAACGAGTCGAAAGCGAGAGCAGTCGCTCCTCCTTGAGGCACCGATGACCTTAAGACGGGGGGTTGACTCTGCGTGGCGGCGATTTTCTCAAATCTCGATCGACGACCTTGACTGACAGAGAGGACGGGGAGGATGAGGTCGTCGAATCGAGCAGCTCGGGGCACGCGGAGACCGCTGCCAACGTACCCGCGCTCCCCACCTGCGCCGAGGCCCAGAACATAGTCGGGGCCCCACCTGAGTTAGCCAATACTTAAGCGACTCGAGCCGAGCGCAGCGGACTATTCCCGCAGCATCAGCCGTTGGATCCGCGCGCCACAAGCTCACACACACACATACACACGACACACATACACATACACACACACACACACAGATCCGAGAGACTCAGGAGGAGGCTAAGTGGGCTCGCAGCCTTCTAACGTCGAGCTTTTCCCAAAGAGAGTCCTACCAGCGGGGAAGTAAGCGGCGCGTGACATCCTCTCGGTGTTAGCTCAGTATCGGCGCAACGAGTGCGCGGTCAGGAGCTCGCTCGTGGACTCATCCTCCTCCTCATTCACGAAAACATCCGATTTCTCGATCGCTCCTCGAACAACAGGAGGGATACAAGAAGCGGGTCGAAGTGCGCGCGAAAGTCGATAAGAAAGAAAAGAATCCTCCTCGATCGAATATCGCCGAATTTTACGATTTTTGCTTTCGTTGAGGGAACGAGAACGACGAGGGCGTTAAAAAGTGTGCGACGCGACGATCGCTTAGTGAAAACGAGTTAACGACGTCGATTTTTTTCGAAGCATCTCTATCTTTCTCTCTCTCTCTCTCTCTCTCTCTCTCTATCTTCCTCCTCTACCGAGTAGTGCACGAGGATTCGGGCCAGTTTACGCTCGGAGCCGGAGGTGGAAGTGCGCGGAGAGGAAGCTCCGTGACAGCGTGCGTGAGATCCTCGTGCGGTGATTTCGACGCACGGACAAGTGAGGAGTCTACGGCTGATATCATCTCGTCGACTTTTTGGAGCAGATTTTCATATTTCCAAGGTATGGCTCTTTTTACATTGTACCCACTCGGCTCGGGAGTTCGCAACGAACGCGCACGAATTAGTTTGAGTTCTAACGAGGTCAATATGAGAAATGCGTACTACATACAGAGAACGTTTTTTTTTCTGAAATCCATTAATGCGCAACTTTTCTCCCCACTAACGGAGCTATCGGTCGATTTTATTTTTTCTTTCACTCGACGGTTCTCAAGCATCGCGAGTCTCTCACCTTCTAATATGTGAACGTCGAACGAGTCCATCGACTCCTAGTGGTTCGCAATTACAGCGGCGAGTACCTCAATTAAACGTGGATATTAAACGCAACAGGTCGCGTGTTCGATATCAAAACTCGCTGATCTTCGAGTAGCGGAAACGCCGATTGGTGTCAATTTTACGAAATAGAATATGGATTAGATGAGTATCGCGATCGATTGAATAACGAATTGGTTCTTCCTCGATTGAAAAAAATGTTCGGTATCAAAATGGTTAACCAAAATATTTTTACGCAGCAAAAAAATTTTGTAGAATATACTAATTATTCATTTGCATACGTTCAAATAAATATTCAATTTGCCAGACAAAATAATGGTTTGAATTGCAGATATCAATTTCATTTAAACTAATATTTAGTTATTTCGAACAATAATTTATTTGATTTGATATTTAGTACATTCTACAAAATTTTCTTGCAGTGTACTTGAAAAATTCTCAACATATTTCCCATCAAATCTTATTTCGGTAATATTCATGTGATCGTTCGGTTAATCAAAGCAATTTTATCCTCTGTATGCGAAATATAATGACTTCCTCAATTTTTTGTTAAAAAAAAACACGATAGTTCTGGTAAATTCGTCATTACGAAGTTTAGAATCCATTTATACGAAATGTGTTCCGCCCCCTCGGGGAATCAAGAGACGTTCGCCTTGCATGGTCAACTACCTGTGCAATACCTGTCCGGCTTTAATGCGCGATATACGCGAAAAGCGCGCGCGTGCCTTCTTGCCGTACGTTACGAAACTCTACTCGACGATATTCGGCACAAGGTCGCTGGACCGTTTTCGAGCGAGTTTCTCAATACACGCTCGCGCACTCGTGTTCGAGTAATCGAATCGCGAAAAAATGCGGGATTATCGGCTGGCCGGTACTCGTTACGCGGTAATGTACGAAAAATCTCGCCTGGACGACGAAAAAATAACAAATCCGGGGAAGTTTTACGCAAAATCTGTCCTTTCTTTCATTTTTTCGGTGGAACATCATGAATAAATACGAGCCTGCGTCAAAAAAATCGAAATTATGAAAACTGGTTCCTCCGAACCATCGACGCAATTTCACGTGAGGCGGGTAAGAATAGAACGCTCGGTTTATTCCGCGAGGTGAATAATATCGTTCGGTATTTTCGGTGTTGATTTACGTTCCGCTCGTTATAGAGTTTTCTCGAGTACGCGCCGGCAATTTTCTCCGTTCGATTTCCCTCTCGGGGGTTCGAGATCACCTGTCGTTTCGAAAAACACCCAACCAGGTGTCGAGATTGGCTGATTAAACGATCGAAATTTAATTTAACTTGGTTCTTCAGGTTCGGTTTAATTGATATTACAAGCCGAGCGATTTTTGCTCGGTTTTTAACAACGTTACTCCTGTCGCGCGAGGTCGGTACCATCGCTCCACTTTCGGGCCACGGCGGGCAATGAAACGCGTCGCCATTCATCGGGCAAGATTTATCGACGTCGTTACTCATCGCTTAGGCAGTGATGAATTCCTGTCCGCAAATTAGCGGTCCCGGCCGCGATTGGCACTTGAGATGCTAAAAACTGTCACGCTACCGAGCACCGCTTAAAAACAGTTAGAGTCAGCGACAATCCGACTTATTTCTCTCACAGGTCGAGTTCACCAGACTCGTTTGTTCTTGAGGAGGAAAAAAAAGGACTTCCTTTCATGATCGATTCGCAGTCGGGGAGCCTTGATCGTTCCGAAAGGTCAACGACAGTTCTACGCGATAGGCGTATCATTAATTTCGCTACGACCCGTTTCGCGTTACCCGAGATTTCTTAACTATAGAGCGAGTTCTGTCATTACACCTGGCACACATTTCTTTTCTCGCCCGCGATTGCATTCGCCAGCGAGAAAAAAGGAATTATCGTTTTTTCTTCCCCCTTATCACCACACGTAGCGAGTCATCGTGAAAATCCTCGGGGCCCGAGCCGAAAAATTTTGTCGGTTTTTCGGCTGGATTCAGAAATTTACGACCAAAAAACCCGACCAAATTTTTCGGCTCGTAGTTTGCTTTGTGGTCGAGGGCAAGAAAACCGCGACTAGAGAACCGAATAAATCAACAGAGAAATACAGACTAATAAACACGACCGAGAACCAATCAAATTATTCAACTCGGGTAGGCCTGTTCGAGATTCGCGCAGAGGCGGATTTTCTCAACGACGAGCGACATTCTTGGTACCGACGTGACGAAATATTTCTTTTTTTTTTTATTGCGCGAAGGACGTCTCGAGATGTCCATTTCGTGAAACGTTCGTATTGCCGAAATTTCTTAATTCGCCCATAAAGCGAGAGGAAAACGAGTAATCGAGTGGACCGATCGAGCCGAAAACAGCTCGTGTTCCCGAAACCTTGAACGTCTCCGAAGGTCCGCGATCGGGTCCGCTCGTTGCGAAAACAAGACTGGATATTATATTAAAAATAAAAAAAGGAAGAAACGAGATGAGAGATAAAAAAGAACGGCGGTAATGAATGGTTTCCCAATCGGCTTGGTCCCGCGCGCGAGCACGAGGCACCGTACCGAGTGTAAACAAAACTTTCGACGCGAGAATATACGCGGTATGAAAAGTTCACGGTGAGTTAGCGGAAGATATATGTAGTGTTCGTACAATAAACTCATGGCTGGTAGAAAGAACGCTGTAAAAGAGGAACGAGTATCACCGACGTATATATTCTTTAGAAATTTTACGAGATAGCCATGAAATTGGTGAAAAGAAAAGAGACAATATGAAACAGTTGAGTTTTGCATACGGTACTTGAATTTTGTCGTGAATAGGCACCGCTATGGTCACTCTAAACTGGTCAAGACAAACGATATCAAGCGAGTACGCTCGAGAATTTGATGAGATCGACAAAACGATCGTTTGGATGCCGCGAGAGAAATGAAAAAAACAGTTTACTTCATTGTTTTGTCTTTGTACAGAATGTTTTTCATGTTTCACGATGATTAAAGCTCGATAGACAGTTTGTTCAGAATTCAAGACGCGAATTCCCACTTGTTGTATATCTTTTATATCCAGAAAGAAATCTCGAGCACGTTCGAGATTACCGCGGAAGTCGTGTGAAATAATATCGCTCGAGTTATCGAGATCTCAAAGAAAATTACGTCCTTCGCGCGAGAAGGACATTGGTCTGCGCTTTTAGTGTGCCGCTGGAAGGTCGCGAGTGAATCATTGATCTTGGTAAAGGACGAATACCTTGCGCGTATTCCTGTACGCGAAGAATGCACGGCAACCTTCGGAGATCCTCGAGTAGCGAGAAAAAGTATCACAATGGTGATAAATTGTCGCCTGAAAATGTTTTCTACCGAAAGCGGAGACGCAAAATATTTATGCACGCGAAGGAGGACCAATTCTGAATCTGAACCAAAGGAATAATTTTAGCGAAGAGTCCCAAATTTCAAAACTGCACAAAAGAATTGCGAAAATTGCTTGCATTCGGGCCATCCGAAATTTGCATCGAGCGAGAAACGAAATTACAAGGGGAGATTATAAGTCATCGTTTAAAGTCGACACGCGGAATAAATCGAAGTCGCGGAAGCGTTTGTGGGTGAGAACGTAAAGGTCGAAACTCGCGTGCGGAGATTTCACCGTTCAAAAAGCCCGATGAATTCCATCCGGCGCACGCATAGCGAGTTCCGTTTGACCGAGACAGCTCGACAGGCTCGCAGGAATCCGAAAGTAAAAAATCAACGCGCGATAGAAAATATCGAGGACCCTGCGGAGGAGTCGAGCGGGCGCAAAAATTTCATGAAACTCGATCTCGTGAGTTCGATTCGAGAATCCCGAGCGTGGTTCTCGAAAGATTAGGCTAATTACGGAAAAATGCCGGAAAAGAAATGTGTGTCCGTCGAATTTGGGATTCCGTCCGAGCTAACGGAACGCGCTGTCGAGGAAAACCAAACGGGTGCTACTCTCGAGAGGCTAATCGCCTTCCTTTTTTTCATCGCGCGATTATAACGACGTTAATAAATTTTGAGTGAAATTTTTCCTACCGTCGAGCCGTGAGTCATATCGATACGCATAACGGAGAAGGCTGTTCTAAGTGGCGCGCAAAACTCGAGTGAAATCCTAGCGAATTGAGACATTTGACTGAGGTATTCTTTGCGCCTCTGGGATGTAAAAAAGAAAAGTGGCAAAACCGTGTAATCGTTCTGTCAATAAATTATTAATTGCGGATAATCGGTATGCCGATTTTACCCGATGTCTCTTCCGTAGAATTTTGCATCGCGGCAAGAAATTTTCGGAGAACAACGCAGCCGAGAACGACGGCGAATGAAAAAAAAGCGACAAGTGGAAAATGAGGCGAGCCGACAATGAGAAAGCAAGTAACCACGATCATGACAGTGACACTGAACGGGATAGTCTCACCGGCCTCTTGTCTCGGTCGTCTCGCTCCGCGAATTTTGCATATTCCGCAAAAAAAAAAAAAGATTTCTCGATGAATATATTTAATAAATAATAACGATAAAAATGTTCCCTTTCGCGACGTAAAAATACGACGCATCGATTTCGATTTCTAAAATTATATAACTCCTTTTCGATATTCCGAAATTTTAAATTCCGCAGCCAACAAAATATAACTCGTTTTACCCGAATTACGCTCTTCTTGAATCGTTCGATCGGTTTCTTTTTACGCCGTGTTCGTCCGGTGGATCGTTATCGGAATTTTGGGGGTTGCGGTGCCAGTGGCCGGGAAAGTAAAAATGAGGCCAGAAAAAGGAAAATCGCGTGCGAGTTAGAGACGATCGGAGACGGACACGCGGTAGTAACGCAATCGTAGGAGATAAGACGGATCGTGCGGCGTGTAGCATGTACGATCGGTAATTAACCAGGCGGTCGGCCCACTTACCCACTTACTCTCGAAGCGCCATGGGGCAGCGTAGCGACTCGGTACAAGCCGCTCCGTCATCCGTCGGTTTTCTTTAAACTTCTTCTCTCCGAGCGCGAGAAAGGGGGGGTGCCGTTTTCAACGTGACCCGTCTCGTCTCTTTCTCTCCTCTCGAGATCTTCCCATCGAGGCGTCCTCCTCGCTCGCCCGAGACGCACTCTCTCGTTCAACTTTCTCTGCAGCAAGTACCGTTTCGTCTACCATCTGCGCGATCACGTTATCGAGCGTATACGCGCACCTACAACGCCGCGTATCGATGAGCTCGGGCATACCCTGTATTTTTACATCATTTATTATCATCGGAGAATACGCGAGCTTCGTTTCTTACCGACCCGACGACTTTTATCGCGCTAATCGTCATTTTCTAATCGAGAGGCTGGTATACGGGACGGGAAATATATGACGAATTGATAGTTTTTCTGCTTTCGAGGCTCAATCGAAATCGCGGATTGTAGATTATCTCCGAGTATAGAAAACTTCTTCTCCACGCTCTCGTCGGTTTCTATGTAATAAAAGAAATATATATCCCGCGCGATAGTGTGGCCGGTACGTGAGCACCGGAGGAGGCGAATTTCTCGCTAACTGCGCGAGAAAATATTCGATGAAAACTCGGTGCATTGACCCAAATAGAGCCTGCCGCGCGACGCGCGAATGCGTTACTTCACAGAATTTCAAAAAATTTCGATAATCCTACGCGGTTTCCCGAGTTGGAATTTTCAACGCCCGTTCCTCGGCTAATCGATTCGTCTACTCGCACTGACCTAGAAAAACATTCAGAGAAAATTCCTGGGGTTCGATTTTGAAGACGAAACGGTACCTGCTCGACGGTGCCGCGTACTTTCATCGGTGGAGCGGCCTTCGCGCACTCCATATACGCACGAAATAGCGTCTCGTGAGGACGTTGCCGTCCGGCAAAACGCGCCCGCAAAACTCCGAGAGGGAGAGAGAGAGAAATTTTCCGACTAACGCACTCGATCGGGCAACCTTCTCGAGTACTCCAGTTTCAACGATTTTTCATTACGCAAAACTCGTCGGTCTGGCCTTAGAACGCTCGCCGAATCGCGAATCCGGTTTTCCGGTTTTAGCCTCGAGGCCCGTGGCTAACGAGCCACGGAATTGCGCGCATCGCGAGCGTTGACGATTTTATCGCGAATAATCGTCGGAGGCATTGTTGCGGGTTACTGCGCTATATAGGCCGGGGTATCGAACGCGACAAGACGAAATCGATCCGATCGTTCGATTTATCGTCTACAATTTTCGTGAAAGTGAATTTTTTTCGCTCTTATTGAAACCCACCACGCGATTGACATACTCTTGGACCGGGGCAAAAAAACGAAATGGGTAATCTTGTTTTTTCGTCCGGCAGTGGGATTTATTGCCCAGAAATGGTTTCCGGGTATGACGCGATAGTGCATCCTCGCGCGACCTTGCCGGCACGCGTGTCTTTATAACAGAGAAAAATTTGAATAACGAAAAAACGTTAATTGCGAATAAAATAACTTAACGGTTTGTGGATGTAAATGTGTTCATAATATACTGTGACGTTTCGGTAATAATTATCGGTTAAAATGCATGTACACCGAGAAAATAATTTTCTTCGTATTAATTAAATGCAATATTGAAAATTCAATGAAATAATTGATTACAAATATTTACGTGATTCACGCAAATTTTTCATACTAGTGTGTTTTTTAACGAGTTCGTATATTCTCGTATCGGACGAAACGAAGGGGGAAAAACAAGGAAGCACGCGTAGGTCCTTCGCGCTAATTACATATCGTTACACGAGTCGTATTATCGCGCGCGCCTGACGGGCTAAACATCACCGCGAGTATCGAAAAAAGAAGGAAAAAACGAGCATACCGGTGCAAATATGACGTTGCAAATTTTCGAAGAGAAAAGAAAACAAGAGCCGGCCCGTAACACACGCCGGTCTTTCATTGAACGACGCGGTTACGTTAAAACGGATAGACCAGTGATTACCCACGGCCGTGTAATAAACGTCAAACTCTCGTGTAACGCGCGAAAATTTCCCCTCGCGGGCTCTCGAACGTTACGCTTCCTCGTTCGCACCAGGGCGGGCCAAAGTTTTTCTCTATTTCCAGCCGAGTTTCGAGAGTTCTCGGTCTCGAACGGTCTAGAAGATCGATCGGTCGAAAAGTCGTTTCCAAACGACCCAAATTCGCGGCGAAACTGGTTGGGAGACTGGTTTTTCGCAAAGCCCGCGTGTGTATACCCGCGAGGCCATCGGGGGATTTTCGTTACCGCTGTGTGTACCCGCTACCACCTCCGTTCTCTGTTGTACACTTTCTATCACTTTTTTTCGCGCTTCCTGCTCGCCTTCGCGAACCCTTCTAGATGATCGGGCCCCGACTCAAGGAGGCCCGGTCTCGATTTTACTTTCGAAAACAGACCGGCTAACAAACAATTTAGCAAACCAGTTCTTTTTTTTTATCCCCCAGCAGTCCCCCGCGATAAACCGTAGGTAAGGAACGACGAAAAATTTTTCCTCGATTGCGACACCCAGCGAAGAGCCGTGCGAGAGAATTTTCCAGTCGAAGGAGGGAAACCTTCTGGTCTCTCGAACCAGGAACGAAAGTCGCGAAGAAATTTTACGGGCGTCGTAATCGCGCGGGCTCGTCGATTCGCGAAACGCTTCTGGTGTATGACGATGCGAATAATCGATCGAATGTGATAAAAATCGCGACGTTACCTCATCGATGGGCCGCGAGGATCGATGATTGCTGTACGAAAATCGCATTACGCGTTCTATTACATTGTTGTTAAGCCCGGAGTTATACAATGCACACGTAATAGGTTAACTTATCCCCCTAACCCGTCTCGCCTGTACCAACCGGAGAGTGAAAAATCGATCCCGAGGGTTGTTACGTGATCGCGTCCAGGAAGCGATAATGCACGCGCGCATAACCAACACTAAACAGATTACGCGAAGATGCATTCGTCAAGATATTCTCTAACGTTTGTCATCCGATGTAATGACGAGTTCGACGAAGTATCGAAATTGCTCGCGATGAGGGCTCCCATTGTGTTGCGCAATAGATCGTGACGGCGATTATCATTAATTGCGTTGCCATCTGTCAAAAAATCCATCCACGAGGATGCGATGGCATTTGTCGATTTACTGCTTTCCGCGTCGTGTGAGAAATCGGTACGATGACTACGGTGCTTTTCGTGCGCCAATACCGTCCAGTCGTGAGAATCCCGAGTGAGGAGAGAATAGTACGACTTGGAGAGTCTGTGATTTCCGATAGACTGTTTCGTTAACGAAGTTTTTGCGCCAATGCTGAATTCGAAATTCTTAACTGTGTACCCGAGTCGAAAAATTTGACTTATTTATTAGTCTGTATATTGTATGTTTTCATTGTTGATTTATTTTGTAGTAACGATTCTCCAAAATACAGCATACATCATAGTTGTTTTCTTACTCTCAACCACAAAAAGAAATTGCCGATCAAATTTTTCGGCTCGGGTTGTTTTGCAAACAATTTCGCCGGAGGAAATGAGTAAACGCGTAAAGCATATATCAATCGACTCGAGTATTTCACACGTGCAACCACTCCGAGAGCGCTGATGCGTGTAGCTATAATTTTCCGAATGGCGTCAACATTCGGGACGGCTCTTGGTATGTCTCCGATAATTGATAAATTTGTAATGCCTAAATGATTTTTGCAGAAATGGCGTCGGCAGCGGCGGAACTCGTAGCCGAGAGGGAACACGAGCCCATAGTCGAGATGAGTTTCAACAGAAACGTGACAGGTGCGGAGAGCCTCGTTAGGATGGCACTGGACCAGTACACGGAGATACTAACGACCGTCTCGGATCCGCGTGTGAGCAACTGGCCGCTGATGGATTCACCGATACCGACTTTCCTCATCGTTCTGACTTATCTCTACTGCGTTACAATTTTCGGACCGCGAATGATGGCCAACAGGAAACCTTTTAAACTAAAGAACGTCCTGGTTGGGTACAACGCATTTCAAGTTGTCTTCTCCCTTGGGATGATGTACGAGGTAAATAGTCGAAGAGTAGCCGAGTTAATCCGATTTCAAATCATTTGAAACTGAAAACAAATAAACTCCTCTAAATATTTGAGGGGACACTCGTCATTTTCATACAATTATGATTCGATTGAAAATCATTGAATCAAATTGGCCAGATGATCATTTCGAAGAGGAAGATTCGAGGTTTAAAATGACCATTTGAACGATTGAATTTGATTATTTTAGGCTGAGATACAGTCATTGGGAAATGGTAACTGTCTCTCTCATTTTTTCGAGGAGTATAGTATTTGCCAATATACTTTACATAGAGGGTCATATTTAACGTAATTATATCGCGTGGGGACAGAATTACCGAACGGAAGAATCGCGTATCTTTAAATAAAATAAAGACCGTGAAAATCCCAAAACTAATTCTCAAAATCGCTCTTCCCCTTGCAGGCCAATTAGCCTCTCGACAGATTTCCACGTGTTGCAAAAAAAATGCAATTTACCTGGTTTCGAGCGCGAAACGGCATAACGCAAGGTCGATAGACCCTCACGGATCGGTGGGTCCCCAAACATCGTGAATTGCCCTTTAACACGCGATGCTCGGCCTTCCAAGACTGCTTTCACATCGCGTCAGAATAGTCGTTAGAACATTAGCCGCGCGGGGAGAGAGAATTTTTCCGTAAATCTCTCGAGGAAGATTAAATCGCGCGCGCACGATAATCTACTGGATCCGTTCCACATTCGGCTTCCTCTAAAAGTATCAGCGTAAGAGTACGCGAACGTCTCTCGCGTTCAAGTGACAAACGTACGACTGTAACAACGATAAGATTCTTCTCGAGAGAAAACGAAGATATTTCTCTCTTCGATCGACCGAATTTATTGAAACGATTAATCCAGTTGTTGATATTTTTCAATCGGAAGTACAAAGCCGATTCTCTTCCGTATCGACCGGCAGAGATGTTGGAGAAAGCGAGTACAAGTCACGGAAAGTCCGGGGAAGTTCGCGAGGACAACCCGAAGGAAACGAGAAACCGATGAGCGTTACGGGATTATTTTTAATGGAGTCAGAAGACGAAGCCGTTCGTGCTACACGATCGAGAGTATGTGTATGAAATTGAGTACGGCTCGGAGAGCGAAAGAGAGAACCCGAGGAGGGTTCGGAATCCGCGAACTAGTGACGTTTAACAGAGCCGTGAGGGGGCCCCGAAGTGTGACAGTGAAAGGGGAATAAGAACCGTCTCGGCTTCGACTTTGGATAAATGAATGAACGGAATTGTGTCACTTCTCGTATAATCATAGATCGCGAGATATCGGTTATCGAAATATCCGTATTTTCCATTCTGTTTCCATGGCTCGACAAACAACGCTAATTGCTGCACGGGATATATTGCAATTCGCCCGCTATCACGATATTATCTATTGCATTGACGTTCTTTATTGCCAAATACGCGCTAAATTAATCGCGTTGCGTTCGGGTTTCGTTACTCGCCCGGACGAGTTCCGCTAATTACCGGATTACAAAGCCAACCGAGAAATCGACGTCTACCCGGGCGACGATGAGAGTCGAGGATTTTTCGTTTTTCCTACACCCCAGAAGTGAATCGTAAAGAAAATAAGATGAGGTGTACAGTTATCGATAATCTCGAGTATTCATAACTTATAAAATACTCGATAACTTGGGAAAAATAATTAGGATAATTCTAAGTAACCGTAATTTAAAGGTTTTCAGAAAAACTTGGTAGATTAGGATAATAATTTTCATAAGTCTTACGTCTCTGCTATGTACCTATACTATAGTACCTGTGGGTATTAAGGCCTAGCGGGTAATAAGGCCTAGAAGCCAGAAATAGTATTAAAAATAATATGTAGCATACGAAAACATCAGTATACGTTCGACGATCATAAACAAATATGTTTGTGTTTCGGGAGCGGGCAGGCTGCGTTCTGTGCTTCACAATGTGTATCGGTGTGTTCACGACAACTCGGGCGATCAAAATTATAACCTCACGCAATAGTAAAATGCAAGTAACTTTAATAATTTTCACTAATAATTGAATATATTCGAATATTATTTATCTTCGATTCTTTCTCTTCACGCTAGTCATGTTTTTTTTACATTTAATTCACATCATATATTATTTATAAATCGAAAAGAAATAATTGTCTCTGCGGGTAATAAGACCTATCGAAACTTACTATAGGCTTTATTATGCGCCATATAAAAATAAAGGAAAATAAAAACAAAAAAAATTAAAACTAGACGATGGGATAAATGCAACATGGTGCAGAGAAGATGTGAGATCGACAACATGAGGTTATGTGCAAAATGTGGCAAATAGCGTCATGCAGAATGTGTTGGTTTGTCACTAGACGATTCAAGTGCATTTGAATGCCCGGATGGGTGTTAAACATGTTATATAATCTTAATAAATAATTATTATTTGTTTTTAAATTCAAATTTTCAATAATTTTTGTGTTTATATGAAATTTTAGCTATAGGCTTTATTGCCCAACCGTAGTATGATAAGGCCTATGAGTAGTGTTTTATAAAATGATTTATTTACAGGTTTCTATGAATAATATTAAAAAATGAATGTTCTCAACTCATTCTAAGATAACTATACAAACAATTTATATTGATAAATAGTAAATATTCATCTTATTTTTCTTTTTATCTTAAAATCCGCTTAGCTAGGTCTTATTACCCGCAGGTACTATATACTGAAATTCTCACCTGAATTCAATTTGCACTCCAAATGACCGCCGACTGTGAAAATAACGGAGAGGAGAAATGAGAATCTCAAGGGCGCGAAAGATAAATCGACGATGACGCGAATCGAGCAATTTTTTTCTTTGGCAACTTCGAGCACTTGACCTACTGAACAATTTCGAACGTTTAATATGTCACTTCGAATGGACTTTGATACCCTCGGATCCGGTGTTTCTCTCGAAAGAGATCGCTTACGAAACATCTCCTTCCTTGCATCCCGGCACATTTTTGGTCGTATACCCGCCAGGCTTGTTTCGTTTTTTATCTCTTTTTTTCCCCCACTTTTTCGCTCGTGATCTCTCGGAGAGTACGGTCGACCGTGAACTCCCTCGGTTACATTGAACTCGGATAACTTTCGTCACCCTCTACGAATTTCAGGTGTTTCTTTTCGCCTCGGAGAAATAATTAGAACCATAAAGTAAACTCATTAATTAGAAAAGAGAGTAAGCCCTTAAATGTTTGACCATAATTTCTCCGATGAGCAATTAACCCAAATCATTCAACTGGTCCTTTTCACTTGTCGAGAATTCGAGATAATCTTGATTAAATTCGGAATGTATCGATGACTTCCAGTCGAACCCATACAGAGACGAAGAGAAAATATGTGCCGTACGCGTGGCGAGGAGCGGAAAGATGAAGAAAGAGAAGAGGCACAAAAAGGAGTAGTAGAAGAGAAAACATCTTTTACGACTCGAGGGCGACATATATTGCCTAATCGATTTGCAAACTCGAACAGGCGGTGGCTCGTTAAAGACGATGCATCCTGTTTTCAATTTTTCACGTTCCATAATTCCTACGACCCTCGGGTGCGACGAAATTCCTTAATTTTCCGGCATCGATTACGCATTGTCAATTTTACATTTTTCTCATTTTAGCATCTGATGTCTGGATGGCTGTTGGATTACAGTTACAAGTGCCAACCCGTCGATTACTCACACAACCCCTCGGCCTTGCGGATGGCCAATCTCTGCTGGTGGTATTTCATAAGCAAATTCACGGAATTCGCTGATACGGTGAGTACGAAACAGTGAAGCCAAAATAAAAATCGCTCATCATCGCAGAACATTTCGAAATAACAGGCTTCGAATAATACTTCGTGAAATTTGCGCGGGCGTCGTGAATATTATTTCATATTAACGAGCGAGGAAAAAATATATCCTACACAGAAAAGCATTAATTTTGGACAATCGAGACTAATTTTTCAAATCAAAATAAACCTACTCATAAGGAACAGATTATTATCTCGAATTGAGACAACATAACTTCTCGGTGTAATACAAGACTCCGTAATTCCGAATAAAAATATATTTTTCATACATGCGTGGTTTCCCGAGAGACCGATGCCAGTTCAAGGATGTCCACAGTACGAATTTTTCACGCTGTTACGAAATTACGTCACGCATATAAATCAAACGGCGTTATAGTATAATCCGCGTTCCCGTAAGGGAAATATCGCATACATTAGCTCTGAGGAAACGAGCCGAAGCTTCTTGAGCAATCCCTACGAAACTACGTTCGTCCTCGCCGAGAGAAATAAATCATCGATTCAATCGTGTTCTCGTATTTCCAGATATTCTTCGTTTTGCGTAAAAAGGACAGCCAAGTTACGTTCCTCCACCTGTACCACCACTCGCTTACACCCCTCGAGACCTGGATCTGCGTCAAGTTCATCGCTGGTGGACACGGAACGCTCGGCAACCTCATAAACAACGCCGTCCACGTGGTCATGTACGCGTACTACATGCTCGCGGCTATGGGACCGGAGTACCAGAAGTACCTCTGGTGGAAGAAGCACCTCACCACCGTTCAGCTGGTACGTCCGATCTCTCGAAACATCCCCGAGAAATTGTCAATGCGCGGGTAGCTACGGTCTCGACGATTCTCGATTTTCTATAGTTGCGACATAATTATGACACCTCCGGTGCAGCTCGCGCACGCGCCTCTTTCGCAAGTTCGAAGTTATTGCAATGGAAAGAGAGATAGAGAAAAAAATGAACAAGCGCGCTTTTACAATCGTGCGTGAATTCATCGACAATCTCGACGACTCAAACGAGAGTTTAATAATTCGTTATAACTCGGTCACGTAGCGAATTTATCCCGGCTGCTGACAAGCTCGTAATAAATAATGCTCGTATGAATTGAAAAAGAAGTTCGAAAAGAATGCAAAATGGTTTGCGCATACAAATTTTCTGGGAGTACAGTAGCTGAGATTGCGAATGTGGAACGGGAGCTGGGTGAATATCGAATCGATTAAGACCGTGCGACTTCGAATTGCGCAACTCGAACGAATGATGCATCTGCGTGCTTCTGGAAATTTTCTCGAATCAACAAAGTTGCATTGATTTTTCAACACACGTGATGAATTAGATGTACTGATTAAATTGACACCGATAACTTCAAATTAACATTACATTGAGATAAATTTCTTGAGCAATATTGTTCTTGCATTTCGTTTCAAGAAAATCGCGTATTAAATTTCTACTCAAAAATCTGTATGATTCGCAACAGCTGATTTGCGTCGAATTAAAAAAAAAAAAGATTTCAACCGTGCGAAATTGAGCGGGGCATTGAATTCAAGGTTATTGCGCTCGGAGAAATGAGCATATTCGGGCAAAAAAATATCGATAATAATCGATGTCGCAAGCGCGACAGGCGAGATCCGATCGAAATTATTTTCACGTTGCGCGTGTGGGTCGAGAGAGCCGATTTCGGAACCGGCCGTTCGCGTTCGCGAAAATCGACTGCGAGGTTTTCCTCGAGGTCGGGAGAGTAAATCTTTCAGGCTCGAATGGCCATACGGGTCTGGAAAACGTAGTGCGGCGTGGGGATGAAATTCAGCCGGTGAAAAAAAAAAGATTGAGGTGGTACACGCGCAGTGGGTGCGGGAAAGGGAGCGCGCAGGTGAGCGAAAAGTACACGTTGGGCAATATATTGCCGGCTAACGCGCTCTTGCCGGACTCGGGTATAGCCGCGTGGCGCAACAATTTGGCATTCCGATATATGCCATACGGCACGCGGCCTCTGCTCACCGTTCGCGCGCGTTCGTGCACACACGAGAGAGGGACACCTTGCCTATCCCAGTTTCGCGATCTCGCAAGAGACAAGCGAGCTCGGGCAAGTGGCAATCCGCCTTCCCTTTGTCCGCGGACGGATCGAAATTAAGCCGCGAAACCGGCTAAAATTTTCGCGCAATCGATTAAAATTCAACGCTCCGAGAAACTGCAATAGAGCTCTAATTTTTTATGGCCCGTTATGATAGCCGCTTGCAAAATTTCACCGGCTCGGCATTTTCCCCGTTTCGTCTCGATTCCGAAATCTCGTTAGCCGGTGAAAAGAGAATAGGCCGCCGTTGCGCTATCGGCTGCGCGAAAGCAACGCGAAACGAGAGCCGATTAATTATGGAACTCGATAAAAAAGATTTATGCGCCTACCTTGAATATTTTAGCGCTGACTGTTGTCGATCGGATCTGTAAAATTATTCTCTGTTGCGTTTTTCAGGTACAATTTTTCTTGGTTTTCGTGCATAGCGCTCAAGCACTCGTTTTCGACTGTGGCTATCCAAAATTGGTGGCTGCTCTGTTGCTGTTGCACTCGACGATCTTCTTCGTACTCTTCTACGACTTCTATCGACAAGCCTACAGGAAAAGACAAGCAACGAAGGAATTGAAATCAGAGTAGAACGAAATGAGTTCGCTCTACACCGAAATATTATATATATATATATATATATATATATATTTATATTTATATATAGATATATATTATGTTTCGTATGCGTGTGTAAATGTGTGAATGAGTAGGTGTAATGTGCGAGTATGTTGATTTTCGTTCGAGGACCACTACCAATACAAGGGATGAATTATCCTTTTGCACGAAAGGACTGTAACGAAATTCATTCAGCAATTCTCGTTTTATCCGCAGGGCAGCTCGAGTCTCGCGTACGACTTGGGTAATATTACCGGCATTATGTGTGATAATTATTTAATATTTATCGACTATACATGAATTTACAATTATTTAATTAATTTGATAAGTAAGAGCAATTTTATTCATTGAAAATAATCGAGTCGATAATGGAGAATTCAACGTGAGTATACGTTTTTCGTTTCTCGAAAGAAAAATAATAATTGAAGATTAACACACGATCAGTGCGAATCGCCCTGATTGGTATTTGACAGCCTAATTTAGTAGTTATTACCGTTAAGGTTTTTATTTTTTCACATATTTCTACGATTGAATTTTGTATACAAAAGGAAAAACAAAATCTACTGTAAATAGCAATAGAATTAATTAAGCACTTCGGAATTATGGCGAATTTACCAGTGAGACTGCTTAGTAAGTGAAAATCAATATCGATTTTCATTCTAGATACAGTTCTCGTTAAATCCCATGTTACCTTAACGCACTCTAACATCGTGATCTGAGAGCGTGATAAATTACCAAGAGTGCTGCCAGAAAAAAAACCTATTTTTATACTCTCATTTCATAATTAATTGTGTTCTCGACAGTACTCTCGTCGATGTTACCGTATTATCTCGTAAGTTAATATGTACGCGCATATAATATGGGTATTTCACGTATATTACGTTCATAGTCGAATGGGTCTGACACGACTCAGCGATTGACGAACGAGCTCAATATATTCTTACTCAACTATTTATCCATTTTTGATAATCGTTTTGTACGCCATTCATAATCACTCGGACACGATTGACAGTGTCCGTCGAAAACTAGCCAATACGATCGATCACAGAAATAAAAAAATAAGCAACGTATCCAAGAACTCCTCCCTCGGCTCGATCGAGAAGGGAACGAGAGTCTTTCTTTCTTTCTCTTACGCGCGACGAGGTCGGTTTGCGCAGTGCGGTAGGTCGGGATATTGCGACACAAATTAAAGCGCATACACTGACCTTTTAACAAGATTTGCGACGTGCGTGTGTAATTCGCGAGTTAAATGTGCAACGGGCGTATCTTTCCATCGGCGTTGTATTAACCTGCATCGCGGGTGCACCTACCGTAG
The DNA here is from genome assembly GCA_003055095.1 of Goniozus legneri. Taxonomy (NCBI): domain Eukaryota; kingdom Metazoa; phylum Arthropoda; class Insecta; order Hymenoptera; family Bethylidae; genus Goniozus; species Goniozus legneri. The sequence goes on along the minus strand of NCVS01004833.1, from coordinate 11,758 downwards.
GCGCATGCCGAGATGCACTTTGTTCGAGCGGTGTTCTCTTTAACTGCCCTTCCTCACCGATATCGAGCGATGACAGTTTCGTGCTGTCCGAGTAACGTTGATCGTCGAACAACGAGAAACAAACGCGTTGCAAGCGGGATGTATCAGCGCGCGCGTTTAACATGTGCACATCGAATGCGAAACCCCGGAGGGAGAGAGAGAGCTCGGTGTTCTACCTTATCGATCACATATAAATGCCTGAGTGGGTGGACAGGGGTGCTCAATTCACGTCTGATTTATGCCGAAATTACTACTGAATAGTATAAGCCAGTATTGCGAAATTTTCGATAAACCTAATAGTGCAATCTGTTGGTTCGCTGAAAGTAAAACTTATAAACGACCATGTAAATATGTACTTTTTTTTTGTAATAACGAATAAAATTATTATCTTCAAATATATGTATATTGTTTGCATTTTGGTTACATTTGTTACAGCTTTGTGAGATTATTCTGTATTTTGTGAGGGTAGTTTTTTACAGTACTCGCCCAGTACACACAAAATCAAAGATAGACTACCATTCCAATCTTTATTCGTATGACTTATGTACAATAACGGAGAAATTCATTTCCGCATAATCATATCCTAAGATGTAAATAACAACGATAGTTTAAAATTTGATCTACATAGGGTACCTTTAAGCTGCCAGAGCTTGCTGAGCCTTCCTCTTTGCTCTTTCGCGCAACCGCTTCTCTCTTTCGAATTCTTTCATTCTCATCACATAACTGAAATAATAAACGGTAGTTTAGAATGTGGCAAATTATCGGTACCTGTATGACAGACTTACTCTTCAAATTCGCATGTTTCCCATGTATGTCTCTCGTGAGCGCATCTGAACACAAATGGAAATTTCAGATGTCTACAATTTTCGTAATTCAAGAAATGATGAGCACAGTAATCCCTAACATTTTCAGGTAGCTGAGCAGCTTGCATTTCTTGCTCTGTAGCTATCATCACTGAAAAAAATTTTATCGATTAGCAATACAAAAAAGATAATTCTTTTATTTCACTAATTTTTTTCATTTCAATTAATTGATAAAATTATTTTTCGCTCTCTGATTTGTTTCCTCAACTATTATTTCTTATAAATATTTAGATCATTTAATCATTAGATTATGTCATAAGAAGTTTAACCCTTCACTCAGATGTCAACATAACTAATGAAATTAGGCTGACAGTTAACAATAAGAACATTGTTGCGGACGTATCGAATTATGTTCATTTCTACTTAATAATGTCAAAACAACATTGTTGCAATATGTAACAGGTAGATTATATATGATTTTGAGGTTAAATTCATAATAAGACATTACCTCTTGGTTTCCGTCCATTTGGAAATCCGTACATAGGATCAAAAGATGGTTGAGAATGAGCATCTGGTATTATATCTGGATGTTGCACATATTTCGCATACCAGTTACCCATTTTTTGAGGAAAATTTAAAAAACAGAAGCGACTGTTCCATAAAAATTAAAGTAGCACTAGCGATCGCTTCTGCACTCACACTGACATCTGTCGGTTATTACTTACGTAATGTGCGGTTTAAGAAGGTTAGTACATGAAATGTATTTACTCATTCATATTTTTTTTCATATTAAAATGTAAGTATGATGAGGGGTACTAAATTAAAACATTTATAAAATATCAAATGACGTGTATTTAGCTGAAACGTAAACGCATAATGTTCAATTAGTTTCAGTGGAAATGTAATAACTTCTGAAATAATCGCTTCGTGGCCTAGATTTTCTTATATTTACAAAAACTAAATGAATTTTCTTATCAAATGATACAAAAAAAAATCCTCTGAGTATAGTATACAATTTCTTATCAGTTGGTTTAGAACTCTCCTCCAAGAGTATACTTACAATTTGTCAATCTTTCTTAATCTAAGAAATAAAATAATTGCGGTACGACCTAATCGTCTTCTTCCATAGCTTCAGAAGTAAATTGCCCTATAAATGTTAAACAATGATAAAATATACATAACTTTTATTTTACACAATGAAAATATTTTCATTTAAATTTCTCACATACCATTTTGACTTTTATCTTCTCCTGGTATATGTCCAGACTGCAATAATTTACTTAGTCTCTGTACTTCTTCTAAAGATGTAGCGTTGGAAATAGCTTCCCTAATTTTGTTACGATCTTCTTCTGTGGTGACAGGTTTGTCGGAAATAGGAGCCTGAGATTTCGCTTGTTTGGCAATTTCCAAAGCCATTTCTTTACCACGTTTACTTCTGAAGTAAGCAACCGCCGCTTCTCTCTCCCTCAACTTAATTTTCTTAAAATCCAGCAATCTCAGCTGTGGAAATCTATATATGACATATTGCCTATATTGAGGTTTCGCGGATACAGGATTTTGAAGCAAGCATAAGTTCGTAAGTCTTTTCAATGGAATCAGCGGTTCCAAATCTCCAAGTTCTTGAATCATATTTCCAGTGAGCATCAACGTTTCTAAGTTTGGTATGCACTGTTCCAGTCCTTCTCCAATTCTTACAATACGATTGTTATTAAAGAAAAGGGTTTTGATTCGCTTCAACAATGGGAACCCATCCATTTTTCGTATATCATTGTCCGAGAAATCTATAGTATCGAATTGATCCTAAAAAAGAAACAAACAATGCCTTCAACCAATGTCAATAAAAGGGAACACTTATTTACTACTGAGTCACGTCTATATATTCCAATAATTTATACAAAAATCAAACTAACCAGCGTAGCTCCCAGATTCTCGATAGTTGGTATTTTATACCCTGAAATATCGTAAAATATAAATTAATGGACATTTGAAATAAAGATAAGATAGGTTAAATTACGAATATAAAGTTAACCTCTCAAGTCCAATTCCCGATCTCTAACGGGATTTATATACTGCATGGACTGCTGTATCAAATCCGGAGTTAATTTCACCATTTTTGTATTATTAATCCAAAATTTCAATACAAAACACAACGCGGAAACCTTTAGGTTATGCCGCTACGAATGTTTGTAAAAATGGCAAATACTCGAAACCGTCGATTAAAGAAGAGCGGTTAAATTAAGTGTAAATCCTAACGGCAACTGCGGCGTCTCTATGAAAGATCCGTAGCAACCGTTAACCATCCTATCTTGCCGACAGTTGATCAGAAGCAGATAAAGTTTCTCAAAAAATTCTGCAGAGGTCGCATCGTTACCTGCGATGGTTCTTCTTTAACATTTGTTTAGTGTACCTTTTTCATTTACATTAACTTCATGAATATCCATTAAAGTGTATAATTAGAAATGAATTTATCGTAAAAAAACAGTGTCATAGTCGAAGAAACTCCAATGAAAATGAATTCAACCGGCTCGTTGCAAAGTAAGAGTACAATCACCCGTTCTCTAAGATCTCGCGCCGTTGTCCTGTTTTCGTCAAAGCGGTTAATTTACGCGAGTATGTTTCGCGTCGATTGCGAAAAACTCCCAAGATTTGCGCAGACAAGATCCGGTTTTGGGTTTAAACGAGCGTAACGTGCTACGAATTTCTCGCAGCATGGCCCGCCTTTTTTCAAGAACGATAGTCTTTCAAAACAAGCGAAATTACGTTTCGCGTTGATTTCTTTGCATCGACAAATGGCTCCCTGTTCGTTACAAAACCGCTATCGGATATTCTCCCGAGTGTTCTCACATAAATTTCAATTTTTCATTGTATCGCTCCAATGTGTTCACCCCTCCTAAGTATTATACAATCCCTGATTACATGTGTAGGGATATTTTTATCGAGATACTAAAACCGGTACTGTCATCGTATACCGTAATCTGATACGTAAATACGCGTAATTCGAGAGTACATTCATACCGAGGCTCTTTGCGTTACAACTATGGATCGCTACTGAGAATCGGTATAGCATGGAATCCGCATGGATTTTATCGGAGCGTTGTTAAATTTTCGAGACTACGATATGTACAGTAACTAGTACGGTATCGGTTCTCGTAGAACAGTTAATCCAAAACAATGACCGTCTGGATTGGTCTCGACGCTAGTCCCGCGTAAACAACATTCGTCGTACGCCTCCTATTTGTTATTCAAAAAATATGATACCTCTCTCACGCGCGGAATCGCAACAGCTGGATTATACCGAAACGGTATCGCACATCCAAGCAAATTTCTTTTTCGTTATTCCGACGTAGTATGACTGTTTAACGAAATGCGGAAGAAACAATAATTCACGGCGGTGACTCTCACGCTCGCACCTCGCACGACATCTGTGTACGTAAGCGCAATTAAACCATTTTCTGAAAAATTTTCTACCAACAGAACAGGATTTACAGGAACATTATTCTACGAACGATAACGATGGGAGATTTATATCGCGATCACGTTTAAAAGAAAACAAACTGAACGGTGGATATCGAATTAAAATAAGGAGTAGTATAATCGATAACCAAGATTTATTGTTATAATACAAATTAAGATAGGGTAGATGTACCATTTACTATAAACTTTCAGAATTTTATTTTTGTAAAAAAAAAGTCAAATTGTTTTATAATGTTCAAGTTAAGCACTTCAATAAAATATATTTTTCACTAATAATAACACAAATTTACTCAGATACGCTACACTCTTGAAGTTTTTTCAATATTTATCGAAACCATACTTTTCATAAGTATGATAAAATATTCTCAATGTCAACATATCTAAAATCATAGAAATAAATTCTATTATACCAAGGTTTAATATGTAGATATAAATATCAAAGTGACCATAAATGGCCACAACGGTACATCTACCCTAATTAGTATTAAAACGCGTGTCAAAGATCGGATCATTGACGCGCAGCAAACGTTTGACATAGTTTAAAATAGCGTGCTGTTTCCGCGACAGGCTGAAAACGAAACAATGACATCGATATAAAAAGAAAGAAGGAACGGATATCGAAACGTCGTTAAGTAGCCGTACGACGTTTGCATTGGCAAAAGTTAATTTCACGGCTGTGCGCGTGAACCGCGCGCATGGTTCGCGTGCGTGCTTTAACCTTGGATCGGCGCGATTTTTTTAATACGCCTCGGGACGGAGATCGAGAACGTTCGAGCTAGCAGGGAACGCGCTCGCCGCCGAGGGAATGTCGAAACGCCCCTTACGACGGTGTCACCGCGTAATTGTTGACTTTTTCCAACGCGGAAATCAACCGAAAGAGAGAACGAGGAAGAGAGAGAGAGAGAGAGAGAGAGAGAGTAGAGCGAACTCGTTTTCGTTCCCGAGACGTACCCATCATACCAGTTCTTTGGAAACACGAAAATCGTACCCCGAAATTGCCGAGCTGTGCATTCGTTTAATTGCATTTTTCTTCGCACCTCCGTAGCTATTAACGAAACGACGAGATGACGTTTATGTCGTCATTATAGCCATTCGACGGAGGGTATTTATTTGCATTTTAGCGAGTTCAGCATGTGGAAGATTTTGCCACTCGTTTTCATAGATGCCGATAAATTATCGCGAATTATTACAATGATTCCTTTCGGTCCGCGCCGTATGACTGCGCGAGGCGACGTCTCGAAAACGAGAGAGAAAATTCACTATCGATCGTAGATCATCCCTGTAATTTATACGTTGCGCGAATAATGTGCAACCAAATCGACGTAGACCACAAGCTTGTCACGGGACACCGAGCGAGACGTCATTGAGTGTAGTTCTGCAATTTTTTTTTCGCGGATGCATCCTTACGCGTGGGTGCGCGTTTTATTGTTTTCTCTCGACGTTATCCATTAACGCGAGAATTTTTCGTCTTGGCGTTTACGTAGATCGAGCGTAGTCTCAATCGGTTTTGCAACAGCGAATACGTTAACGAAACTAGATGCATTGGCAAATTGCGTCAACGACCGCGACCCGTGCATTCTTTCGTCTCGTCAGTACGTCAATTGCGGAAAACGAATTTTTCACCTTATCGTCGATGCGACGTATAAACTGTTTAACGATTATAAGTTTTTTTTTATTAACCGACAATGTTTTACAATTAAATTTAACACTGCTTGCCGATTAATTATTACAGAGTTTTCCCGTATCAGTTCACGACCTACAAATTTCAAGTGTTTCCTTTTCCTTGTCAAACTTCGCGGATTCCTTGTCGATTATTCATTTATTAATAACAAGTGAATCGAATAATTCAATTAGCCTTAAGGAACGGTACAATCGCGATTAATTATGGACTACGAAACGGCAGCCGTGACACGTATTAAGATGTACATTGTTTACGAACGTTTGAAATTAATGCTCTGAGAAAAATTATGCTCGGACGTAAACAATTACGTTCGTTAAAAGGAAAATACCGGAATCATAAGTAACGATCAGTGAGCGATTGCTCTGCCGGTGTCTTGTACTTGTGTGCTCTTCATTTTGCGTTAAATAATAAAAAGGGTACACACATTCTCGGTTACTTCTTTTTATTCAGAAAAGTGACCAAGAGACGTAATCGTTGACAATCATTTTTTTGATCGTCACCTACTTGCCCTTCGTTCGTCAAGAACGTAGTTCGCTCTCTCGGATGGAAAATTTTTTTGATAGCATTTTTAATGATGCAAACGGAGTTAAAATTTTTCGCTCTACAGCAAAATGGAGTCTTTGACTAATTATGAAAATATCCAAATTTCGTTCACATTATTAAAACCGTCTGCTATGGGAACTAGTGACCTTATAACATATTCATTATTATTGAAATTCAATTGAGCAATCTAGACCTTCGAAGAAAATAATTCGCATGGTCACGTAAGTGAATCGAATTGAATGAAATATAAAAATTTACATTCTCGACCATGATTGGTCTTTTTTCTAACGCTCGCAGATAACAAAGGGAAATTATTTTCGAGTGATTTTAATCAATTATAGAACGTCCAAGTATTTTAATCGTAGAGGACAATGTCCTGTTTTATATTCAATCCGATTCAACAAATTAGAGAGAATATCAGTGAGATGTGTGACAAGAAGCAAAATTTGCGTACGTGATAAGCAGCAATGACTTTGCTCCAAAATATAATCCAAGAACCTACGAACATTACGTTTCATAATTGTGACTTCATATATCGCGCGTCGAACGACGGAATGAAATTTTTTTTTATAATCGATGATGCGCACAATTATGCAATCGATGCGAACCCTGACGACTCTCTTACGTCGATGAGGAATTCCGGAAAGTTCTGCATAAATGCTTCAAACTATTATACGCGATAGAGGGTCATAGTCCGAGCGCTGTGATTGTTATGTTACATCGTACTTTTGTTTGCTTTTCTTTTTCAACCTCGTAATAGGAAGGCACTCCCACAGTTGTGCGTAAGCGGACCGTATGCACATAATTTTTGATTCAACAGCGTGAATTGTACACTAGGTCAAGAGACGAGTACAAAAAAATTTGCGTCGCTAATCTTTTTGACAAGGACTATGATTTATAATTAATTAGTATGGATGTATAACAGAACTGGTCGATTACGATTATAAGAATGCAATTAGTTTAAAATTATTACATAACGATAATCGTCCTGCTGGGACCATACCGGTCACAAGAAGCTCTTCGAATAAAAATAGAGGATGATGAATATCGTGGATAACGAAAAAAAGCGCATCGATGGAAATAGAAGAACGAAGAAATTGAAGAAATTAGGGATAATATTACAAGAGACGAGACGGTGGATTGTCAAGGCGTCCAGACGGAGTTGCGAAAACTGCCATCGCGCTGGTATGGTTCTTATGACAATCAAAGCTAATTGCGACAATTAAAGTAATTACGCTCGCGACGCCGGACCTGGTGCTCGTCTTTTAAAAATTTCAAAGTTGGCGATTCGAATTAAAATCGGCAGTAGAATATTTCCACCCTCGAGCTATTCGTCCTCAATCTGTACTCTTAAGGGGGTCAGTGCATGTAAAACCCGAAAAAAATGATCTTTTTATTTTAGTCCATTCATGTTTTTGTGTAAAATAAATAACATATTCATTCAATAGGTCATTTAGTACAACATTTAAGCTGTATTAAAAAAAAAAATAATCAATTATCTTGAAAAATGGCGGAGATATGCTTGGTGCACTGGAGCGTGTTTTCGCTGAAGTTGCCAAATTGTGTACACGATTATACGAAAAGTACTCAACCTATCGAGTTCACTCAAATTGCATTTTGAAGAGTATTATATTCTGTTCTATGTAAACCAAAGATACTCACTATTTTAACAGATTTTAACATTTTTTGCGATGAAAATATCGATCAAAAACAGGGGAAAAATCAAATTAAAAGTTCAAATAGTGAAAAAAAATATATATAAGCTGTTTCTATGAATTTTTATTGGTTCATATAGAGTAGTATAGTCTGAAAATTAATAAAATATAAACAGTTTTTGTTAGAGTTAAGAATTACGGACGCTATCGTGTACACAATTTGACAACTTCAGCGAAAACACGCTTCAGTGCACCAAGCATATCTTCGCGATTTTTCAAGATAATTGATTTTTTTTTTTTTAAATACAGCTTAAATGTTGTACTAAATGACCTATTGAATGAATATGTTATTTATTTTAGACAAAAACATGAATGGACTAAAATAAAAAGATAATTTTTTTCGGGTTTTACATGCACTGACCCCCTTAATGTCGAATCACCGATATCGAAACGCAGATACCAGTCGCAGGAGTTTTTCGTAGCGTGTCTATACTTTATTACTTAACCGTCGTTATTGTCAATCAAAACACTCGTGACGAATGTTACAAACATCAATACGTCGATGAAGCCCGTTTTACGACCGTCAACTAACATCGCGTAGGCACAAAATCTACATAATAATACGAAAAATGATCGGAAAACTAATTGATATTTAGCGACAACGCAAGACTCACAGGAAACACATTTTTCATCGAGAATATTACGTGAGTCGCAATCCGGCGAGTAGTTTAACTCCGTATAATCGTCTCCGGACGAGGAGACGTCTAAGGAGTAGCTGTCGATGCCGAGGTACGTGAAAATATTCGCGAGGGGGAAAAAAAAGTTTGCTCGCTCTCCGCTAGACTCCACAGCAAGTTCAAAATTCATTGATCAAAAATGAATTTTTTTTCCTCTCGGCTAACGTTCCTATTACGTCAGGCAGAAATCCTGAAAGTGACGAACGAGAGGACCTTTAGACCGGAAGATCGGTATACCTACGCAAAAAGTGAATTGCGTAAACGCGCGAACGCACGAGCGAGCGTTCGATCGACAACGAGATTCGACTGCAGGCGTCTTTTCGAGTTCGTTTGCACACTCGGCGAACAAAATAGCGCATATTTCGCCAGTCACCCGGCCGATATAGCGAACCAGATTGCAAAAGGATAATCGCTCATTTTCCAGTTAACGAGTCGACATATTTGCGCGCGCGGAATGGCATGGTCAAGGTCGTGAAACGAACCGTAGCCGCGTAACGAAAGGAAGGGTATACAGTGCGAATTCTCTGCTCGATATACCCGATCCTCGTTTTCGAATAACGATAAACACGATAAAATTGCGAATTCCAGAGCTATTCGAGCGAAAATAATTTCGCGATGCATAAATTGCTCGAGTATTTGTTAATATATAATTTTTTTAAACTTCGTTAAGTTACGTCACGTTCTGTAGGCTTGAAGGACACGGGAGGCTAGTTTTCTCGATTTGTAGCGCGTTTCGTCGATACTTTCGAGCAACGCTGATCGCTAAGTGGCGCTAAATACCTAAAAACACCTGCGAGCGATACACATCCGTCGCAGACGGCCGGTGCCATCGCACTGCATAATCTGACTAGGCGAATATTCCGCACGGCCGAGGACCAAATCCTTGACGAGACTTTCGTTTCCTGAAATCTCGTTTTACGCAATCGCATTTTTAGCCCACCCAGGCTTTCTCGTCTTTGTCCCGATCGATCAATTTTGTTTTCGTTCTTCCGGGACGAATTTGCATACGTAAATAAAATCCTGTCGTTCTCGTGTCGAGGATAGATAGTTTCTGGCCGTTGGTTACTTCCGTTTCGAATTTGCATTCCCGAAGAAATTGTTTATAAATAGCCGATTGGCCGGCTTGTCCCGGCTGTAACGATGCGTCGAACGTGCGACGTTCGAATATCAATCCATTCGTGCAATTTTTGGTCTCTTAGCGAGTGCGGTTTGAGGTCGCGGCGAGAACTGCGCGACCGGCTTTTTCGATACTTTGCGAGCGATTAGCAAATTACGGGTAAACGTCGAGATTACGTTGTTTCGTCAACGACATTCCCATTCGATCTGCATTGCAAATTTTTAGTTATACTCGCTCTTCGTAACGGCTGATTACTTTGAAATTCATATAAAACTTTCGTATTTCGCGAATAGATTCGACTTTTATTATCCAATTGTCGAATTTAATGAGTTTCGATCTCGCGAAATTACAGCAAAACTATTGAACTATCGAACTTCGGATTTATGCAGTAATTGTTTGCGAAATTCCGAAACAGGTTATGTTTCACTTGTAAAACCTTTCAGGTTTCAGCAATTTCATTGCTTTGGAAAAAGTTCGTTGACCCCGACGGCTTGGCAAAAATTCGACGCTCGAATATGGCAGGCCTCGTTACAATAGAACTCCAAAGTTACACATGTAAAACCGGAAACAATCGAACTTTACCGCCACGTGAAATAATAATGTGGACGATCGGAGTTTACGAGCCAATGTTCGATTTGTAAATACATAAATTTCAATAATTCGATGAAATGTTTATTTATATAAGAATATAAAATTGCATTGTCAACGACGAAGCTCGATTAGCATTTTTGTCTGCATATTTTCAAAATATGGTGCAAAATTAAAATAAACGAATATTGAGCAAAAAATTGTTCGACTTGTGTGCACTTTTCACACCAAAAATATTTTATCCGCGAACAAAGTCTACTATCGATTTGGAACGAATATTTTGAAAGAGTAGACAGTCTCGTCTAATAAACCGAATGAATGATATAGTCTTTGAGAGGAAAAATAAGCTCCAAAAATGTTAAGAATGTGATAAAAGTGAATAATGCAGTTCGTGTTATGCATAGTAAGAGATCTATACACGCCTATACCTAGAGAAATTTAAAGAAAGAGAGAAAGAAACTCAACGGGTTTACAACGTCACTACACAAGTTCTAAGACCTTGGAAACTTCCGTCTCCGTCTTGTCTTCGAATGTCCCTGATTGTGATAAATAAATTATGTCGTTCGCTGACGCATATTCTATCCTAGAAATTACGATGTGTTTACATCAAATATCACAAACTGCATCGTCAATCGATTATAATCGCAAAAACTCCCAGCGAAACTTAAAATTCCAATTTAAAACTGCGATGCTGAGTGAATATCAAGAGCCATCTAGACGTTCTCGTACGTTATCTCTATAATCGGCTGCAACGGTGTACATTGATAGCACGAGAAAAATCCAAAAAAACTGCACAAATACTTTTGAAATGCTTGCACGCGTTAGTATTTACGAGCGTTACATGGAAAATTAATCTTTACACTCGATTTCAAGTGTCTAGTCGCGATTTTGACCGCGAGTCCATTGACAAAATAAATTCCGTGCAGTAACCAAAATAAATCTATTTTTAACGGATGAATGAGAGTAGCGAGAACAAAAAGGGAGCGTTAACTCATTAACTCCCAAGAGTGCAGAAATTCGTCTACTTTTTCGGCGAATGATTTCTCATGGAAAGCATGATGGGATTTTGTTGCCGAGTTATATTTTTATGTTTTCGGGTGTGCTCTTCAAGAATCTGGCTT
>NCVS01004830.1:0-10860 GCA_003055095.1 Goniozus legneri | reverse complement strand
TGCTTTTTTTTATCGAACGTGTCGATCGAACACACCTTGAGCGATAAAACTCATTCAAGAGCGTTTATCTTGAATGACATTTACCGTTACCGTCGTACATTCGAGCTCTACTGGCGATTATTCTTTATCGAGCGAAAACAAAACGCACGTTTTCATACAACCCGATACAACGAGAAGCTCGTTAAATAGCGAACGAAAAAATCGATAGGTATTATACTACGAGTTACGTAATATTTCGCGCGTCTATCGCGCTAGATATTTCATAAAAATGGTTTGACAGTGGAGAGGAACGAGAGGGAAACAGAAAAAAAAGTACGCGTTATGGACGATGTGAAAATTTTCTATGGTACGCGTGTCGTCGTGGATATACGGTAATATATCGAAAACGCGTATCTGCTTATCGGTACAAAGTAACGCCCGGATAAAAGGCTCACCGCCCTCTATCTATACATTACCTATGGTATAGACGAGCGAAAGAAAACCCGGCTGTCGCTGTTTATCTTCGATGCAATCCTTTAGCGATTGCTGCCGAATCGTAACGAGCTTTTTGCTCTCTCCTCATATTTTCATTCCACCGCTCGTTCATTCTCTATTTTTCTTTCGCCTCGACAAAGTCCACCGTGATGAGTTTTCGAATGAATTCTACCTGCGAACTGCATTCGCGAGGGAACTTTACTTCGCGATCCATTATATTTACAATTTTGGGTCAGGACGGTAGCGTCGCGAAATAGAATTTGTTCGACCAACAACGCAAAAAAAATCTTCCGCCCATTTTCATCCAGTTTTCGGCGTTCGTCGATATTCGCCGATGAGAAGGGACGAAAAGAAACGACCGTGTGAACGTACCGACGAGACGAATTCATTTTCATTGACGCGTAATGCATATCTATATACATAAACGTTCAACTTCAAAGCGCGACGTAATTTAAGCGACTCTCGAGACGAGTGCCATTTGTATTAATGAATTCCGGTAGAGTTCGATAGAGTAATTTGATCGCGAAACACGAACTCGTCTCTCTTCGGAGTAGTACTCTCGTTTGTTCATGTATATATAACGCGAAATTGCATAAACCGGCCGGAGAAGAAGAAAAAAAAGAGAAGAGAAAAGATAAGAAGAAGCTGCGTAATAAAACGCACGCGGTGTCTGGCACTTTAACCGTACCGACGGATGAATAAATTTTTAGATTTGAATTTTTCACGTGAGTCGTTTCTACCCGCTACCTTCGAACGGTTCGATTTTCTCACGCAGAAATAACTAGCGCGTTATAGACATCCACTCGATATAACGAAAGTGCGAAACTCCTACCAATAAAATTCGCCTCTCGTGGAATTGGGAAGCGAGAACAATGTCGCGGCGCGACTTCAACGGTACTTACATAGGCAAATCTAAAGGATCTCGTGAATCATCATTTATATTCCGAGTGGCTCTGACGCGCATGAGCGAGAATCGAATTTGCCATCGACGCATCCTCGGGACACCGGGCTCGGAGTAATGCCACAGCGCAATGTCTCCTTTTTCCACGTTTTTCAATTCCTTGCGCGATCTCGTTTATGACGCTGCTTTAAATACGTCAGAGCAATTTAGAGAGGCAGATACATATGTATAAATGTGTCAGTTTTACATGATTTTGGTTCATTCTTTTTTTTAAACAACTTATTCAGTGTTTTCGAAACTTTGCATATTGTTTATTTGTAGATAAGAATAATTTTGTCGTCAAATTTTTTAAAACAAATAGGTTCACACAGGAAGTAATATCATTACAATGATGTAAAAAAAATTTCAAATTTAGGCACATAAGAATTCAATAATTGTTTCGGAGTCCATTGTACGGAAGGATTTAAAAACCAATAAATTTTAATACGAATTATTATTCAAAGTGAAGTAATCATGCATTATTTGCATACGTTCAATTAAATATTCAATTTCTTGGACAAAATAATTGTTTGAATGACGGACACCAATTTCATTTCAACTGATATTTGATTATTTTGATTATTTAATTCATTCGATCCAATCGAATATTCCTATATTTTCAAATAAATAACAGGTGGCTTCAACAAATTAATTTTTCGAAAAATTCACATTTTTTTCCATAAGAGATACGGAGAGGAGAGTTTCGAGCGGTAAAAGCCCGTCCGTTCTCGATCTCTTGCAAGAAAAGTAAGAATGACACGATCCTGTTATACGTCATGCGTTGGGTTCGATCTTCTTTTCGACTGTAAGGACATCCTGCGTCTTCCAGCGACACATTTGAAATCCTACACGAACGGTCATTTATAATTCCAGCGATCGAATGAATTTTCGTGCGATCCTCTCGTTGGGATTTTATTTTCTTGGTTCAATTTTTCTCCCTTCACGACCTTTCTCTTCGTTTGGTGATTGATACCAGTAAGGTGGCGGACACGCTATGATCGTGAGAGGGACACGAGAACGAAGATAACTAATTGTTGCCGCGGGTGCGATTATTCACACGGCGAGGTTCAACCAGAAGAGGGGTGTATGGAGGAAGAAAGTGGTTGAAAGTTGTTACAATATTTCACCCTACCCTTTCGACTCTCATCGTATACTCATCGAGATTTGGATTTTCTTTTCTCGGTAATGGTCACGTTCGAGTCGTACGTCGCCTCAGTTTTTTCTAACGTTACACCGTCGCGTGGATAAACCGTCGCGTGCTGGATCGTGCGTCGCTATAATCTCATGGGCTCCTCTTGCGTTATTTACGTTTCGTTTTCCCTTATTTTTTTCGTAGAATAGCGTCACGTACGCGCTAAAAGAGAGGGTGAAAGAAACAGAGAGAGAGAGAGAGAGAGAGAGAGAGGGGGGGATTGATATAGAGGCTCGTTAAAACGCTCTCGTCGAATCGACGACGTGTAAATACAACGCAATTACGGCTTGGATTTATCGCTCCCGATCGGATGATCACTCATCGCCCTTATAACTCTCCTCTCTGTATCAATTTTGTGCGAAATTGGCCGTTAAAGATGCCGCGGTTATAATTTACGACGCAAAGTCTCTCGCGCTCCTGGTCTTATCGCGACGCTCGCGAACCGATCGAGTGTCCTAGCGATCGTGTAAGCGAGATGAAAGAGTAGCATGGGTGAGTGTATTGGCAAACGGAGCTTTATCTCGCCGTAAAAATTCCTCGTAACGTCCTATACCCATTACCTTCTCTTTCTCTCTCTCTCTCTCTCTCTTGCTATCCACCGAGGACGGCCCTCGACGAATTTATATACTCGCTGTTGCACGTCACCCCTCGCGTCAGAGAGGGATGCCTCATATCTCTCTCTCTTCCTATCTTTCTTCTCAACGAAAATCTTCGATTATCTTATAAATCGCGAGAGAATTTATATTATACGACGAAACTCGGTTCGCTCGGGATATACGAGCGTCATAAACTCCCAGTCGGTATACGTAGGTTATCCATAGTGCATGAGACGGTTTTGAAACGGAGAAAAAAATGAAAAATGTAAACAATGCCGAAGATAGAAAATAGAGAGAGCCTGGTAATCTCAGAGTGTGGTAATTGCAAATTTCCGAAGGTTTGAATATTTATTATTCATGCGTTAGTGCACAAGGAATTGGAAACGAAGTTGATATTTCAATGCAACTATAAATATTGTGATTTTGTGTAGACAAGTTTGGGGGAGGCGGGTAGAGCGGGAGGGCGGAGGTTATGAATATTCAACCCAATATCCGCTTATGGTATTAATCACGATTGCCAAAGAATTACACTTTCACGAAGAACACAATTGCGCGTTAAAATTCGTTTGTTCATGCGAATGTTTGTAATCCACGGATCGTTAGCATAATTCCGTCGCTAAACAATTATTGCGACAAAACAGCATATAATTGTCAATATCTCGTTTACCGTATCGCTAATTTCGACGATAATATCCTTTTAATTATACATACGTTTGCGTAATCTCATTCAACAATTTCGCGCTCGTCGATATATGACGTAGTCGACAGTACGGTCTTCGATGTTTTACGATCTCGATAAGATCGATTAGCTCATATTGGTGGATAGTTGCAAGGAATTCCAATCGTGAAGTGTGGCTCAATTGAGCGTTAACATGTACATTCTCTCTCAGACAGTCGATGTTTATTATAATCCAACGCTATTAATACCGATTAATGCATCCTACAAACGCATAATGCAGACATACGATTAGAGAAGAGTAAGAATGTATTACGAGGAAAATTAATCTTAAAAAACAAATCTATTCGTGAATAATTCAAAATATACACATATTGTTCGTTCAAAAAAAACGTATTAGGACTTGAAAATAAAATGAGGGGTTTTAGAAGAAGATCGACCCGTTATTTTTTATAATGAGGGCAACTATTGGTAATACATACGAGGCACAAATAAATATTTTCTTGCTGCCTCGTCCATTGAAAAAGTTGAGCATAATACACCGATGTTGCTATTGTTCGATGTCGTTGCACCTACCTGTCCGATTGTGTTCACTTCCATACATTGATCTATTGTCGAATTGAAGTGAAAATCAATAGCTGGAATAACAATGAGTACACTTTGAACATTTTCCAACTACAATAGTATTATTACAGATTCTGTCGAATGTACATATTTATTATATTTTGTTTGTATCGATTGTAATATTACATCTCATATTTAATAAAAAAAGAGCGATGCGAAAATGGAGGGTGTTCCACGGCAACCATATCGATCCTTTTACTTTCGTTGAGGAAACAAGAATCGGTGCTATTAATATCAGCGCGATATTGAGGACTCGCCAGCTCTTCCGTTTGTTCTTGTTATCTTTCACTCTTCCTCCCTTTCTCTCCGTTCGATATATATCGTAGGCGAAATAAGAAAATTCCGTCGTAGTGCGGAACGCAGGAAATTAATTTTGAAAAGTGGTATGAATGGGGAAACGGTAGACATTGTTCCGTAATAACTTATAACAATTTCGCGACCACGCCATCCACCGGTATTATTATTCCCAGACCGTTAATGGCGACCCTATGATATAGAGTAGTTTGCTCATATATCTGTATACAGAAGGCGCCGGGCCATGTATCGAACGAAGCTTCGCCGAAAGTTATAATAGAAGCGTGCGAGTCGTGCGTAATTAAAATAATTGAACGTCTCGCTATGTACCAGCAAAATCGTAACGAATTGCCTCCCGTGTGCGCGCACGTAAACATAGTACTTTATGAATAAACATTTCATCGTAAAAGCACCGCAAATGAACAACTTTGTGCTCACCGTGTTTCGGTTATATGTATATTTTCAAATTTTCTGCTGATCTTGTTTATACGCATTTATGAGCGTAAATTTCTTATGAAATTTTCGGAAATACTATAATCCCAATATTAACGATACGCTCAAATTTTCCACTACGATTTTACGTCTCGATTAACTTGAATTTTCTAAAATTGACGTTATCGCAGATCGACTTATTTGCGACCGAAACGATGACGATTCGACGATTGCCCTTCGAGAATCTTACAAACTATAGTTGCCATCGTTTCATACCGTATTTCAAAATAAACAATAGAAAAGTAAATTCAAAGTTATATTTCAAACAGTTATACAACAAATTAATTTTCGATTATCATTTGCGAAACTACCGGGGGAAAAAGACATCCGTATCGTTCCAAGAGCATTAAAAACCATTAAGAGTTCGCTCATTCATATTTTGTACAACGGTAAATTAAAAAGAGGACGAAAAAAAAAACGAGAAGGTGCATAAACCACTCGACGGAGAGCGATAAAGTTGTCCGCAATTAACGAACTCGAGCTTAATTCTTCTCGCCCTCTGCTTGTTCTCCCTTCTCTCCGCGTTTCTCTTCTCGCATTTTTTTCTCTCGTTCTCCCTCGCATTTCGTCCTTTCGTTCGCGAATTTCCACATATTTTCATCGGTCATTCTCTGGTATTTTACACGTACGCTCCCTCTCGCTCCGCAGCTCTCCCTCTCATCCACTTCTGGGTATTACCCTTTCGGGCGTAAAATGGATTTGCGCGGAGACCGCACTCGTCGTCCCTCTCTATTTCTTTCTTGAAAGATCTAGGAACGCTACGTAAAGAGGAAAGGAGGTGGAGCGCGCACCTAACCCATAGTCCTGGCCACACCCTTATATATATATATATATTTTTTGTCATCCCGTTCTTTCTTCCTCCCACTTTCGTCACGACCACGCTGTTCTACAAGGAAGTGCACTTCGTGCTCGGACTTCCGTCTCGGTTCCCATGAGGGCCGGACTGCGCGCACTTCTCCACCTTGCTCTTTCCTTCTTCCTCTCTTCTTCCTCTCCCCCCGTTCATTCCTTTTTTTACCACCCCCACTCTACTCTCTCGCTTTTCGTCTCCGAGCTCCTAATCTCATCTCATCGCTTTTTCTCACGCTTATCGGTTTTCCGGCTTTTATTTTTCCTGCTTCTTCTCCCTTCTCCTTCTATCCGATTCCGTCTCTACGCCTCCCTACACCCTCCCCCCTCTCGCCTCTACGCCCTATATTGTCACATGTATATGCGCATACACGTTCGATATAAAGAAGAGTGCGCGTGTGGAACGTATCGAAGCTATTCGACGTCTCCCCGAGGCAGTGCGAGCGCCGTTATTGTTTTGGATTTTATTACCGTCTGGCTCGGGGGGTGGGGGCGGGAGGGCGAGAAGGAAGTGACGAAGAGGAAACGCGCTCCATTCGCGGTGACCGAGACGGTGAAAAGGAAAATATAAAAAGAAGAAAAAAAGAGAAAATCAGCAGGACAGGACGGCGGTGGTGAACAAAAAGAAGAACTAGTTTATCGGAAAAATTCTCAATTGAGTTGGACTCTGTCACGCGAAATCAAAACTTTCTTACGGAAATTCACCGCTTCCGATTTCGCGGTATTAATTCTCCTCTCCTTCCTTTTTCCCTTCCTATCTCGCGTTCTCTTTGTGCCTCTGAAAATCCTGTAAATATATCATTCATGTACTTTACATTCTCGTGTAAACTTTGGAAAGAGAGTTGAGCCGACGGTGTATACACAAAGCGTCTGGTCGGTATGCGATTTCGCACGTGCCTCGATACGGAACGGCAACGCTATAATATAGCGAAAGAGAAAAAAAACGGGATT
Organism: Goniozus legneri; assembly: GCA_003055095.1. Classification (NCBI taxonomy): domain Eukaryota; kingdom Metazoa; phylum Arthropoda; class Insecta; order Hymenoptera; family Bethylidae; genus Goniozus; species Goniozus legneri. Next base: position 3,772 of record NCVS01004830.1, on the reverse strand, counting down.
TTCCGTGCGGCGTTTTCTCTCGAGCGGGAGAGCGTATAGGTTCATATACAACTGCGGAAATTCATGAAACGCGAGCGGGAAGTTGGATATATAGTATATATACCCGTAGAAGTTCCGTTAACACCTGACGCTGCGCAACTTGAGCGCGGATTTCGGGCGGAAAGCCGCGCGAAGTGAAATTTGCATATCTTGGTCGGGGATGCCGGGCGTACAAGTGAGCGAAGCCAGGTGTATAGACATTACAGGTATACATACACCGTATGTATAGCGACTGTGTAAGAATTATACATATCGACGAGCGTTATATTTGCGAATAATGCGCGACAATTGCTTCGTGAATTTTATCTTATCGAATCCATTTACATCTTTTTGAGTTTGCGCTAATAGTTAGTGCATAACTTTAGTCAGAATTTTAATTCTTATTCAAATATTCAAGCTCATCGTGTCTACATTATTCTTTGAAGAGTCAATACTAATTAGCAGCTGCTCATAGGACGTATTTCTCGTGTAGGAGTATATGAGATATAATTGCAACTCATAAATACTATTGTAAGCCTTAAAGTACTTCTTGAAAGATTTTACAGGGTTTAACAATGATTTACGGACTACAAATTGCACCTTTTAATGTCACACTCTACTACCCTAGCACTAACACTATTTTGAAACTTTATAGTCTGAGGTGATCATGCAGGATAAAATAACAACTCGCAAGGACACGAAGGACTTAATTAGGGCATCGTCAAATTGAACAAACTACATTGTTCTATACATATCTACCACAAGACGATTTTATAAGACTGACTTATTCGTAAAGATCAAAGAAATGTAGGTTCAACGGGTTTTACTTATTATTAAAATTCTGACTCGGGAAAGTGTGCGATTGGACACACGCAAAAAACTGTGTACACACGTAAGTACAGAATGGTCCTTCGAAACACGTCGCCGGCACGAAGAGCGACGTTTATTTCAATTTATGTCTCGCCGCTAGTATTTCAATGCCGCAAACCATGCTGAAAATAAAAAATATCTCTTCTATAGAATTTTAACGAGCCATACTGGCGGTACCTTTTAGTCTACCGTTGGCGTTTATCGTGTGCTCGTAAATATATCTTCTCCCCCCCCCCCTCTTCGTTTTTTAAAAGCGTTTTCACAAACGGAAACAGCCGAAAAAAATTCGCAAAATGCCGGAAAAGCGCGCGATTTTTCCCTTCTCTTTGTATATTTTCCGTGGTCTCTTTTTTCCGACAGCGAGCGTATGCGCTATCGCTTCCGACGCGATATCGATCACAAAATATAAGCAAACTCGATAAAAAAAACTAGTCTCGCACGTTCGGACGTCCGGATGTTGCGATATTCTATTTTTTTCCAGCCGGCTGTAGTTTCTTTATAGAATTTACTAAAATCCAACAATTTACAAAGGCGAAAATAAAATCGGTCCAATTTCCAAAGAGCTCGAGAGTTGAAATTTTTTCGAGATGTCAAGGAATTCTATGGGACTCTCTCGACCTTTTGTCGCGATCAGCTTACTTTCGGCTATTTTCGAATCGAACGGAATACGCGTAGTCGGATAAATAGAAAAGGAACGAGTCGTTGAAAGTGAGATCGCGAGTTAAAACTGCGCTAAGCCGATTTCCGTTCGGCTATGGGCGCCAAGCGCGACAGTCAATACCGTGCTGCAATTTCGCCAACTCGAAGGTTTTGACCAAGCGTGTACGCGAGAGCGACTGTAGCGTGAGAGAGAGAGAGAGAGAGAGAGAGAGAGAGAGCAGAGAACACCGACACAGAGAGCTTTTCGGCTCGATTCGTAAATTAACCACGAGTCGCGAGGATTGAACTAGTTGCTCGCGCATCCCGCTACAAACCGAACGTTTCGCGGCCACGTGTTTGTCGAGGGAGCTTCACCTTGAATATTTTATGCCGACTCTTTCGTTCTCTCTCTTCATGTCTCTCTATTCTCGAACTACTTGCTCCGATGAGTGGAGGGTGACCCAGAATCGCTTTTGAAATAAATAACGGCAAGTAGTTTGAGTTATCAATAGTGGAATCACTTCTAACTGAATTTTGATTTTGGTCAATTGGGAGCGATAAATATATCGATAGATGAATCTCAATTGCAGTTGATCGGGGCTGAATTCGACATTATCAAAACATATTTGTCATCAAGTCAGGGGTACTCAACCTGAACGTCTTATATTCCGAATAATGCGAAAAAATTCCTAGCGCTGTATAAATATAAGAAATCTTCGTTACTTCTGAAACTTTTACTAGGATTATTTAAAAAATCTTAAAAAACTTATTATTCTGAAAATTCGAAATTTTTTACATTCTCAGGAAATAATTTTTTAGAAATTCTATATAACATATACATCGGAATTTCGGAGCGTGAAAATTCTAAATGCTCAGTTTTTTGCTTCGCACTTGAACACCCGAACATTATGTGCTATAGTGTTAGCGCGTATGTGTGTATCTCCGAGATTAGCCTGCCAGTTTTTCGCTCGCTCTCGCTCTAACCCGTTACGCTAATACAAGTCACTCACTTGCTCCTTTCCTATCTAATGTTGCTCACTCGAATTCGAATTCCGAGGTTTGGAGCGCGTGCGGGCAACAAACAGCTTCGTTACGATAACCGACCGTAGATGCGGATAATAAAAAACAAAAAATATTAAAAAGATGTACACCTTTTTTCTATTTGTAATTAAAAATTGTTCAATAAGGTCATAATTTTTAAGGTTTTTATACATTTTTCCTAAATTTAATGATATTTCATCGTTGAAAAACATTTCTTGTTCTTCGTGATTAAATAATTGAGATGTGTCATCTGGAGAATTCTTTTATGGTATAATTGTTCGATTTTTTTTTTCTTTCAGTGAGGAATTTTTATAAAGAATACAACTGCTCCCTCCCTCCCTCCCTCCTACTTGAATGCGAGAAATTTCATATAAATCGCTATGATTCAGATAATTTTATTTGATCAGAATTCAGTTTCCTTTGACTTGTTTATAATTTTTTTATTTAGTAATATTTTGTTTCAAAATTATTTTTTTTTTTTCGATTAGAGAAAATTATATTTATATCATCTTCAACTCGTTCGTTGCGCATCCAATGTGTCGGTTAATTATGGAGACAGCGAAGGTATTGAACTGCGTTTTCGTTACCTCATGACGTCATTGAAATATTTTAGAGAAACAATGGTCAGTTGTAGTTGCATCGATATGTGCACATTTTTTCCTCTTATCCCTTTCCGTTTGGTCGTTCTTGTTATAACGTGTATCGCTTCTTCGACTTGTCACGTCATTTTATCATTCCTGAGCCAGTATACGTTTCTGTGTACATTTTTCCACGTTCGGCTTTATTCATGCTCGTGCTCTTTTCCCACTCCACTACTTCATCCCCGCCGGTTCGCTTTTGTCATACGAGCTATATATCGTTTAACCGCGTCTCTATCCAGCCGCCCATGTGGAGCCATTACGAATGCACTTTCATTCGCTATTCATCGATCCGCTCCGATTCCGTAGGTTGGAGTCGCGAGTACCGGAAGCCTCTCCGCGCGCGCACCTCGGTGATTCAACGCGGTGCGTTGGCATATTTGCTTACTTCGACACGAACGCTTGTTACCGGTGTTTGCTCAAAAACGGACCGGTCAATGAAACCTCCCAAGTTGTATAAACTTCGAGTTAATTAGGGAACCCCTCCACACCCATTCCGTAGAATCGAGAGAATTTTTTTGTTCACCCGACTAGAAATTCTCTTACAGATTTGATCCAGGCTTGAT
>NCVS01004766.1:0-42822 GCA_003055095.1 Goniozus legneri | reverse complement strand
TGATCGACAAATGAAATAAATGTATTTGCTTGATTGCAAACAGGGCATTATACCGCCGCTGGAAAAGAATACGATATCGTTCCCCTCGCGTCACCCACGCGAGCCGAATCGAATTTTCCTATTTTTCCGAGCTCGAGAACGGATATTATTAATTTGTTCGAGCCAGAGCGCAGTCCTCGTAAATCTTCTCCGAACGGCGCAACGTCCGCGAAATACCGCTATCGTGTAACCGCCAAGCTCTTATGGCGTCCGAATATTCCGTATTCCGCGCGCGTTCCTTTTTGGTTCTCCCGAACGAACGACGCACTCCCACGCCTGCGCTTTTTGAATTTTCGACTGTCGCCAGGGGCATTAGTTCGCTCGAGTCGTACGCTTCTCTATTTATCCAGACGGGGGAAAGTATACAGGGTGTCCTTAAATTACCGTAGCTCTTTTCCCAATACATTGAAAAAACATCTCGAGATCATATCTCTGTTAGTCGAATGAACAATTCAGTCAAATCTGAATGATTCGAATAAGTGATTTCAATTTAAGTGCATTAACGAGTATGATTTTGTTGATTTTGATGATTTTAGATAAATTGAGAACTATAAATCGTGCGATGAAAAAAACGTTTCTGTTTTCGAAATTGGTTATTCCGCTGAATATTTGATCATTTTTGGACACCCCGTATAAAGGGCGGCGTTCTAAATAATACCAAGTGCCGGATTCGCGAGCGTGAATCGTGTGTCTTGACGCGCGTCCGGCGCGGATTACGCACTGTAAACCGCATTAAATCACTCGAAGGAGAGAGAAGCTTAGGCGTTTTTCGCTCTGGAGCGCGAGGGAGCTCGCGTATATAAACGACGCGAAATCGCGGCATCGCGTGACCGCGATGTCTTTACCTTTATCGCTAGCGACGTACGGACGTCGCGATTATGAAGCGTTTCGCGGTACGACGATCGCGCGCTCGCCTCTCCGATTAACTTGTCCGATCGGACAAATTCGCTCCGTTGGGTGGCGATCGTTTGTCGAGCTTTCAGTTCTCATTTCTCCCTCTCTCTCTCTCTCGATCTCTCTTCATATCCTCCCTACGTTACCGGTTGCGCCATTTTGCCGATATCGCCATGCTCGATTTCGATGTATTTATAGCGATCGGTTTCGCGAAAAATAGTCCACGGCCGTAAATCAATTTAATGGCCGGCCGCTTTATTTATATCGGGTGCGATCAATTTCTCGCTAGCGGACGGGAATCGTCGGTCGATTTTCGCGGCTTCCGGCTTTCGCAAGCACCCCCGTGAGCGGGAGTAGCATAACTCACAATCAGCGACGCACGCACGCGCGAACGTATTCGCGAGCGAGTCTTAATCCATTATCGCGTCGCGCCCGGCTTTCGCAATTTAGCGCAGGTGTCGCTCGCGAAATTCTACTTTGCGCCTTTATGTGTCGTTCTGTGCAAAGTATTTCAAAATTTATCCGATTTCTGAGATCGTCTCTTCCATTCTTCACTTCTTGGTACGAATTCGGGTTATCGAGTCGCGCGATTTTTCAGTTCGAATTGCAATAAACTCTAGTCGAGAATATTTTACAGTGACTGTTCGAAGTTTAGTTTTGAAACAGCCGGTATTGGTGCGTATTACGAAACGACAAAACGGAAGGCGGATAAAAGTCTCGAGAGCGTACCTTTCCCGAACGCGGTAGCGCCGATTTCAATCTGCGAATTTCGCTCGCGAGCTGCGCACCGGATATCGGTCACGATCGCGCGAAAATTCTCGCGCGAGCTGCCGCGTCGATAAATTATTTTGCCACACGCGCGCGACTCTTGCGTTTAAATTTGTCCGACGGTCGGATTGTACTAGGTGTATAATTAGGTATTGCTGATTTACCGCGTATATAATATTTTATTTCGATCGAACGCTGCGCGCGCTTATAAAACTCGCTTTAATTAGGCGATCTCAGCCAAAAGAGAAAAAAATACTCGCGAGCGCGTTAAATTCCACGAGAGCGCGATTACATGCGGCTATCGAGAGTGATTTACCGCGTATGCTCGATCTGCCAATGGTAGAGCAGTGGTACGACTCGACGAGGATTTCGCTTCATTTGATTAACAGGAATTAGTAAGCGGATACGTTCCTGTAACATGCACGTAAGCTTCGGCGTAGTTCGAGAAGGACTCTATTTTCTATCCGAATTCTATTTTTCTCTTCGGTGTAACATCTTTCCGCAACAATAAGATGCTATACTTTTGCATCCAGCGCAATTTCGTGCAATCAAATGCGAGTACGCATTAATTCAGTGAGCAGAGAGACAGAAAAATGGAGCGCGAGAGAGGGACGTTCCTTGCATTGAGTCGTCTAATTTTATACGCTGTAAATCTCCTCCCACCCGATGAAACGTCGCGTGCAGGATAGTCGTGTTTATGTATATCAGCGTGCCCACACAGCTCGCGAAACTCGCCGCCCCTTCGCGAACGAAAAATATCGCAGCGCGAGCCGCATTATACTTCAGGATCCGTTGCGATAAATTATATCCCCTTGTCGACAGTCCTATCGGTGTCTGTCACGCGGCCGGAGAAACGATCCCGGCCGAGCCAGCGAAGTTTACCACCCTCTTCCCGCTCTATCGATTGCAAAATGAGAAACGACGAAACGCGCGAGTCCCGGCCTTTGGTATCCGTCAAAACCTGCCAGTTCGGTGTTGGGGCACGACCACGCGATTGCGCAAAACGACCCTGATCTGTATCCTGGTAAAGGAAAATACGACTGCATGCTGTCTCCGCGTTGTCGAATCCTGTATAACACAAATCACAACCGAAAAATCAAATTGTCATTCGTTTAATTTCTCGATTGATCATTTTCCAAAGAAAGAATTCATTTCATAAATTTCTTGGTTCGAGTAAATCTTTTTTTCCGCGTGTAAAATGTTGCCTAGCATCCTTAAACGAAAACTCGGAAGTTGGAAATTCCAGCGAGCAATTTAACGAATTCCTTTATATCCTACCGTTTACGAGCACGTGCAATTCGTGAGTTCCTCGCGTATATTCCTCGATTACCCGGAGCTCTAAAACGGTAGGTGTTCGAGGGGGGAACTCGCTTGCGCGCGTGGATGCAATAAACGCGGGGGTGGCCGCTCGGGAGTTTAATTATCCATTCCCTCGCGATTAGATTCCGCCATGCGACTCTTGGCGAGGTTCTATCGCCGTCTCGCGATAAATCTCAGGCGAGTCAGGTGGACGATGGTCATCAGCCGCGCGGTTTCAGCTTCGTACGTGTTGCGCGCCGAGCTGCTCGCTCGCGCTCGGTGTTCTCATGACGCGAGTATACGCGAGTCGAGACCCCGACGACCCCGAGCCGGCCACAATTTACCTCGCGTAGGGAGGGGGGAGTGCAAGGACCACCGTACACCCGCAACGCTTTTCTACGATACCAGCGGCATTCCTGAACCGAGTCAGCACGGAAATACCGTAGAGGGATACGCGGAAACAGGAAACATAATAGGTACCCTCGCCTTTGAAGATTCAGCAATTTTAGATTAATTTAGAATAGACTGTTAATTTTATCAGTCGTATAAATTGAGGGAAAAATATTGGACATGAAATTAAACGGGAAGGAGATAGCAGCTCTCGCGGATGTCTCCAGTGTTGAATGTTTCTCTTTGAACGATCGCTAATGAAATTCTACTGTGTCGCAAATGATAAACAATTAATTTGCCACAGTGTGGGGTGAATCGGGCAAACTTGCCCCAGTATTTGGAATGTTGAAATAAAAAATAAAATACGTATACTTAACTAATCTTCATTAAGCGATCAGTCATCACCGCGTCGAATATTCATCGCACCGAAAGAGACCGTAGGATGCGAAAGAGTCCCAAAATTAAAACTCGGGTCTCGCAAAAATTCGAATAAACAAGAAACGTGATAAATGAAGGAGCACCGATTCCCCGTGCCGTGATTGCGTATTAATCGCGGTCGCCATACGGAGCGTGACGTGCGCGTATTACACATAAAGCAGGAACAAAAGGAGCGGTTGGCGCGTTTATAACCGCGCAACAGGTGTAACGATTCGCCTCGGCGCGAGACAACGAACGGAGGAAAGGGAGAGGGAGGTTAATGACTATCGCTCGCGCGGATCGCGAATTATCTCGTTACACGGGGCTCGAATCTTGTAACGGAGCGTCGGGATAAATCGCGACACGCGGCAAATGACCGTCCGGAGACAATAGGTCTCCCCGTTGGTCGGTAGAGAAAGAAGAAGTAAAAAAAAAAAGAATTCTCGGGGGTCCGCGTGGCGCCTGCAACTCGACAATGTTACGGGGTGGGAGGGAGGGGGGTGCGATATCGGAGACGCGATCTCGTCGTTCCGAACCGCCCGCGGTGCGAGATAAAAATCGAGAGGACCAGTGCTGGTGTTATATATCCGTGCACAATGCCGAACGTATTAATTAATATGCACCGTAGAGGGCGTACCGAACTCGACGTTGCTCGCGCGTACCCCACTTATTTTCCGCCCGGATAACAGTATACACACAGTACTTTACGCGTAACGGTACGAAGCGGGCGGAACCCCGAAACGGGTCGACGCACTTTGCTCTCTCGCGTGCTCCATGGGAATCGAACGCGTCTCTGAAATCGATTTCCGTCGATCTTTAATTACCGGGATCGTTCTCGCTTATTGAATTTCCGGGAAAGTTTGCAGGTTGGAGTTTTGTGAGAAAAAATAGCTGTTTTTAGCTCTCTTTTTTATCACTCTGATAACGAAGTCGAAGTTTCAACAATGTTTGTTATTGAGTTAAGAAAACTACTAGTAGAGTTACAACATAATAACGATCAATAATATACGGCCGAATTGATTGTATAAACTGATAAATAATTATAATGATAATTTTTATGAATAGAAATTCAAAATTCCTCTATTTATATCATCACTATTATTCAATAGACTCGCCTACCAATATTCTCTCGTTCATTAACTCCCGAAGCAACGATATTGCTTAATTGCCCGTTCAACAACCAACTAACCCTTTTTACTTTCGTTACGAGAAGGCACTGCGAAATCGACCGATCGGACATAAAAATCCCGTGGGCTCGTTTCGCTCGTTTCCGGAAATGAGATCCTCCGCGTGTACTCGGATAAAGAAGGAACGGTAGGGTTGATGGGCGTGATCGCGTGCGCGAATATCGAGCTCGGTATGTTTCGCTCCCTTAAGTAACTCGCGAATGGACCGCGCGCGGCTCATCCTCTCGTTACACTTTTTATTGCCCGAGTTTCTCCGAAGCCATTACGCACGACGTCGTAATACGGGCGAGTATGAAGATAGAGAGAGAGAGAGACACGAGGACGGGCGTTCACCGTTCTCCGCGAAATTTGCATTCCGGTGTGCCGAGAGAAGAGCGGGTCGCTTCAAAAGGCATCGATAAGATCGGCGAGCGCGAGCTGAGCGTTATTACAATGTGTCGACTCTTCGGTTCTTCGATTTTACGACTGAGGCGCGAAACGAGCTGCCTGTACACTCCGCATTACGCTCCTGGTACTCTAGGATATTTTTCTAGAGCGCGATTTCGAATTCCTAGTCGAAATATAAAATTTATTTATAACTCATTCGATCGCAATTGAAATTATCGAAAAATTTTGGAGATACGAGGTCTCCAACGAAGCTTTTTCCGGATTGGGCGTCGTCGATCGATAATTTTTCAATACTTTCGCGGTCAACTCTTGGCCCGGGGTTCGCGGGTTTTTAATTAGCCTCACGAGCAAGAGGGCGAAACGATACAGCGGCTTTACGATCGGGTTATCTCTCTTTCCTTGATTTTTTTACCCTCTCTCTCTCTCTCTCTCTCTCTCTCCCTCTTCGTTTTAACGCTGTTTTTGCGGGCATGCCGATGCATAACTTTTATACGGATATAGTTCGGGAAGTAGTTAAGCGCGCTTAACCGCGGATAGATATTAAGCGAGAACAGTTTAACGGTAGACGTAATTTAATTCGTTGCTGCGGAGAAGGGTGGGAACACAACTCCGAGTTTTTCCCACTGCGCGAGTAAAATTCGGTCGGAACTGAGCCTATTTTCGCTAGAGAGAGGATTTTAGTCGTAGTTGACCTGTTTATAATTGGGAATACAACACCTGGTCGATCAAAAGAATTCTCAGATCGCGCATATTGCCCGAAAATGTAATCGATAACACACCGAGACGAGTGTAAATTTTTAATTTTCCAAAGCGAGATCGTTTGGCGTTTCGCTTCGAATCGTAAAACACCGTGGCCGACTCGCGCCGATCTTTTTCCCCGCGATCTCCGCGTCATTATAGTCGCACAGCGCGCGCGTGTTACCGGTAGAAGTGCGAAACACCGCGCGTTATCTCCCATCTTTTCGCCTTTTCTTTTGCTTTCCCCCGTCCATTCCGCGAGTCATGCGATACCCTATAACGCAACGAATCTGGAAATCTCTCCCGCGATCCTCCGGAACGCGATTACGCGATTTTCTTTATACTCCCGAGGCTTTTATAGTTATCCGCGTGACGTTTCCGGATGCGAAATCACTGCACCGAGTATCAAAGGGGGTAAAAAATTCAATACCCCCCCTCGGACAAATGCCCCTCGATTTATGACGGTAAAAAATCGTCTCGAGGAAAATCGTATAAGTCGTTACCGGTTCGTAACGGAGATAAAAAGAGAAATAATCGGCTCGTAAAAAGCCATTAGTCGTCGTGGTTCGATCTCTCACCCACGGACTTCTTTTTCGTTACTTCCCGCGAATCAGAGACAGAACACATTTCCTAGGTCTTGGTAACATTTTTTGACTCGGAAAACTCTCTTCGGTTTCCAACGTATCCGGTTTTCCAATTCGACCGGGGTGAAGCTTGTCACGCGCACATTATGGTAATACTCGTCCAATATTTGCCGGTGTGGGCGCGGAAGCAGCCTACGCGCTCGCTGCGAGAGAAGCAACAGAAAACGAAGAGCGTCATCCTCGCATTCCCTGATACCTTCTTCGGAGAAACAAAGTGTTGTTTTGTCGAGCAACCGCGCGCGTTTCGGTGAGAGAGACAACCGGCCATATACACCTGACACTCGAGAGTCGTTTTCCACTCGTGCGCGCTAACGAGCCGCCCGCAACACAACGGGAGAAACACCGCTCGGGTGTCTCTTACGAAACACGAGAGTCACTCACGACGCCGCCAGTCAAACGTGTCCTTTTTTTTTTGTAATGGAAAAGGGAAACAATTCGGAGTCTCTTTTATCGGGTCTCGATTAAGATCTCTAATATGGCTCGCCCCGTTAGAGCGTTATGCAAGTATGTCATTTCTGGAGATACTTTGTCGTTCCATATTTGCCAAGCGTCTTATTACGATAGAGCTCATACGCAATTGAAAATATTCAAAGAATTGTACCAATTTAATGAAATATTCAAATTGGCTCATTTTGAATAGCGTTAAACAGGCTGTTCGGTAAATTACACTGCATTCAAATAAAGATAGTATTAGAATTCCGTATCGAATCAAGACCAAATCTTAGTTATTTTCCAGCGACGATAAAAATGCGCTGAATTCAGCATAAAATTCCTCAGCACGTGACAATTCCTCTCCACAATGCGACATTAAATTTCCAACGCTTTCGAACTCGCTGTGATCGCGAGTCCCTACGGGCTAATTATCGACACTCGAAATTCATCCACGTTCATTGTTCTCTCGGTGCGAGATTACGGTGTGTGTCTCGCAATGCGAAACGCACTCCTCTCTCCCTCTCCCTCTTTTGACCGTCGAGGCTCGCACGTGCGAGCGTGGGTGGCAGCGTGATTTAAATGTCTCGCGAGAACTCGCGTATACGACAGACACGTCTCGAGAGAGGCTCGATTTTCTCGCGAGCTCGCCCCCGCCGTTTTGCGAAATCTCGTCGCTCGCAACGAACAGCTCGATCTTTATACGCGCGTTGTCTCGCGCCGATTATCGCCTAATGGAGCGCGCGAGCACGGTAGACCTGCCGATTTACGAGATCGGCGCGAGATTAGCCAGCGCGGAACGTGCCCATAATGGGAAATTTTTAACGCGCCCGCGAGCTCGCATTCCGATGGTCGACGTGTGCGCGAAATTCCGAACTTCTACTCGCCCACGGTTCTGCTCCAAGGGTTTCTCGCTCTTTTTTTTCGCGTCCTTATCGGACTTATTTTCGCGAGATAATAATCGACTTCACCTGGCCGCGCCGAGAGGCGTGAAAAGAGATTTTCTCTCGCTCCTTCTCGCCGTTATTTGCCGTCTCGTTATTCCGTTATCGATACACAATGACGCGAACGGGAGGGAAAAAAGAAACGCTGGATCGGGGATCGAGGCGTGGCGGTAGAGTCTGGCGTTAGACGAGCGACGTCGGGACGTCAACGAACAATGCTACCCGTCGATCCTGTTTCTCTCTCTTCCTCTCGGTTTCTTTGCAGAGCTCTCTCTCTCTTTCTCTCGCCACCCACCTCTCCGGTAAATTCCATCGAGGCTCGCGGCCATTGTTGGGGGACTACCGGGAGGACCGTGATTTGCGGCAATTAACGTATGATTTGTTCCACCGGTGCGGCATCGAGACGTCGAACGGAAGCGAGGGCCCTTTCTCGGTGGCTCGCGGCGATTTGCGCACCGGTACCGGGCGCCGCGCTATTGGCTAATTATCCTGCCACTTATGTACTCTGTTTCACCGCTCAGAGCGATCTGAATTATTCTCTTTTTCGGTCGAGGTTATCTAACGAGTACTGCCAAGAGACTGGGAGCTTTGAATTCTATGGAGGTACAAGGAAATACGGTTAGTAAATTGAAATGACCGATTTATGGTTTTACAATTTTACTCTTATGTATGAGACAAAATTTTAAAAACTTTATTTCTTCGAAACGATGTAGCGAATGCACTAAAAATATTGAGAAATCTTTTCATTACGAAAATTATTACCGAACATCCTTAACAAGACGCAATATGTTTTTACATTTGAGTCGCGCAAAAAGCGAATAACAGTCTTTTAGTACGAGCGGAGTTTCTTTCAATTCCCAAGTGCTGGAACCAATAGAAGTATTTCTTTCCCGATACCTTAAACGTACCTCTTTCTACCACTTATCCGTACACGCCGTAGATCTTCCTACGGACGACCCGTCGATCTTGGCGAAAAAAAAAACTCCGCGGATTCCCGGCGCGAATTCCGGTTTAGCTCGCGCGGTGACGCGAGATCTCGGCATTCGGCGCGTAGGCGATTAATACGCGCGTACGCGCGAGCGGGTGGCTGCGTGCCTCACGCACGCGATATATGTATACACACACGCACGGAATTTCGTTGGTCTATACCCCCGAGTTTCGAGTTCGCGTCGAAAGCGCGCACGATGGATCGCACCACGCTCCGGCCATTAAGATACGGGCTCCCGATAAAGGCGTCGGGGGAAAAAATGATCCCATTAAAAATGACTTTTTGTATTACGATTCACCAGGAGTGTCGGGCCCTATAAGGCCGCGTCGGTGCAATAATTTATCCTTTTTCCGTTCGTTATAACGCGTCGACGAGCGAGCGTATTTAATAAACGTTACCCTCGGTTGTGTACGCATACAGGGTGTCTCGAATCGAGCGTGTGTACTTTGCTAAAAACGAAAATTTATTAAATATTCGTTATTCATTTACAAATATCGCTTGAATTGTCAATATAATTCTTGTATCTGCGGCGATTTTTTTTTGCCCAACCAAACAGCTCTCTGTCTTACAGTTGTGGATATTTCACTTTTGTGATAAAGTTTTTCAAATTCAATAATTGTTAGAATATTCTTTTAAGAATGGAGTGACATTTGATTTGATATTTTACAAATCATATGTATATTACATGAAGGAGCTGTAGTGGTCTAAGACACCCTATATGTGGACTAAGGGTTATTGGTTTTTCGCGTTGCACAGGTATCGGCTCGAATCGCATGACGCGCAATGATTACTCAAAAATTTTTCGCCCCTCCCACGTTATTCTCCGCCGTCCACGATTTTCGTTCTCCTCCGCAGTCTCTTTTTCTTCGCGCACCGCACTCGCGCTAAGGTCGGTACGAGCCAGCGGCAAATTTCGTACGCGATAAATTACGATGCCAGGCCATCGAATCCAATTAATCACCGTTAATTACGGTCGCGGGGGCAGTCTAGCGACGAGGACGATTAATAAGTAATTGATTTCGATCACGCCATTTGCCGACTGCGCACACAAGGGACCCGGGCTGCTCGAGGCGTCGCGAACCGCATGTATTCGCGAAATTATTTCTGTTTTATTCCATAGAATTTAATCTGGTTACAAGAAACTCTTCGTTCGTTATCAGACGAGCGAAGAGCCTTACTGGAGCTCCAAAATTCGAAATTAAAACTGAACTACTTTTCTATTTTCATCGAAAAGTAAAAAATTGTTCGCGACTTCTCGCAGCGACTGTGTGACAGCCTCGAACACGAGAGAGATTTTTTCGCAACCTCCACATGCGATGATGTACGAGCCCGCGTTGGCGTCACGAGTGCCTTTGTCGCGTTAACGTCGGGCTCGTTAAATGTGAGTAATAACCTCGCGCGAATTCCGCTGACCGGCTTGCCGAAATCGCGGAAACGAAGAAAAAACACTGAGAAAGAAAAATATACACACGCACGCCGCGGGTTCATAATTCAAGCAGCCTATCGCGTGCGTATTTCCCGCGAGCGTTGAAATTTCACGATGATACATCGATCGTAGCTCGTGATTAATAGTTCTCCTTCCTCGCCTTCGATCCGTGTGCCACCAGAGCGCCGACCGTTTGATTTCAGGAAATCGGGAAAAAATGACTTATTTTCGAGTAAAAGAGTAAAAAAGACTGGAGGAATCTTCTAATCCTTTTCTTTACCCCGAATTTTGACGTCGAGGGTTATACACAATTTCGAATCCAACCTGTCGCTTCCAATCTAAAGTCGCTCGACTGGAAGCCTATACAGTTATTAAATCGTGTCACGAGCCGGAATCGGCCGCGGCCGGTTTTCTAACGATTTCGTGATTTTGGGACGGAGGCGTATATCGGCGCTGACGATCGCGATTGGAATCGCGCCGTCCGTCCATCCCGAGATCGGGACTAATCTCCGCGCTAAACTCCGGCGCTCTCTCGTGTTTACAGCTCCTCCCACCTGCCCGATTAACGACCTTCCGCTCTCGAGAGCGAACGTACTACATACATAAATTAAATTCGTCGCTGTTGTCAGCCGAAATACGCATTTCCCCTCGAATTTCGCTTCGATATGAATATTCCAGCCAGAAATAACATGGTTCGATCGCGAGCCAATGAAAGAGCGAGAGTTCGTTGAACGAATCGAAGAGTCGAGCGGAAATACGACTTCTCGGTGAAAGCTCCCTTCCAGGATACGCCGGTGCCCGTCGGACGCGCTCTGCAATCGATTCGAACCGCGATAGATACCCGAGAGAGCTCTCTCGATACGAACCGAGCCGCGTATCGGATATGACACGGCTCGCGGCATTGTCGCCGGCCGTGAATCGCCGGCCCGCGAATTCGATTAATTAACGCGTCGCGCGGATACATCCGTCGATCATTTCGGTACCGATCGATAAACGCCGCGCGCGGAAAGCGCTGAGTTGTGATTACATTGTTCGCGTTTGAATGGGAGCCGGGCTCGTATCGCCCTCGTGTATGCGCATTGTGCGCTTCTCTTTGCCTCCCCCTCTTCCACCCCCTACCCCTCCCACCCGGCGGTACCTCAATGCGTATAATCGGTTCATAGTTTATACAATCGGGAGACCGGTCACCGGGAGGTTTCGTGTCGCGTCGGTCAACCGCTTCCACGAATCGGAAGCCTTCCTTTTCTTTTACCAGCCTTCGCTGTCCGTTTGACTTCTATGAGACGATATGTTGCTTCATTCATGCGCTCGCAAACTCCGGAGTCAATGAAAAGAACTGGGAGCTGAAGAAACGGATGGAAATAGAGTGTACAGCCTTGGTGTACTCGGGAATGCAGTTTTTGAAGTTGAATGCACGCTGGTGCATTGAAATCATCGGTGAAATCTCTTGACTGTATGTTCTTCTTTAATAAATTTCTATCGATAAAATGATTTATTATATTCGTATTATTAATAAAAATTTTTTATCGATTCGACTTTTTTTCGCTATATATTTAAACAGTTGCGCAATACTCTACTGAAAAAATCAGTGAATTTCAAGCGGATAATTCCACAGAGCATAAATGCGTTTCTTGCCAACGCGCAAGAGCGTCACCCGCGTTACAAGAGTGCGAAAAGCGTAATAAATGGAGCATAAAAAAGGCGTGTGGCGTGAGTACACCGCAGGTGAAACTCTCGCTCGGAAACGAAGTTAATTAGCCCCGGGAGATAAATAATTATCGACGGTATTTCCGGCGGGTACGAGGCGAGAAGGACACTCGAGGGTAGTTCACCAGGTGCGTTGGCGCGAGAGGACGAGGTGTCCTCGCCCTCGCGTTTCTCGCCCTAGCCGAGGCCAACGTCCACCCGGCTACCTCGTACAAAGCGGCTATCGGTCACGCCGGGTCAACGACACTCCTCCGCGGGAGGGGGATAAAAGCCCCCGCGCAAAGTGCAGCGTGCAATTACGTCCGATGACTCGAGTGTGTGGCACCGAAGTATCTACCGTGATTTTAGAGCGAGACCCACTTTGCCCGCTCCTCTTGCTTCTCGGGAGCGAAAGAAAAAAAAATGAGCCCGCGCCCTTTCAGCACCTCGTCACTGTCGAGCCCTCCCCGGCTTTTGTCGATTTCGCGCGCGCGCATTTAAATGTATATACGCGTACACACTGTATAAATAGTGGTCAACGCCGACGCCCCCTTTGTACGCGCCAGTTTCACAAAAGATCGTCTCCACTCGTTACCCGTAGAAAATCACGTCTTCGTTCGACAAAAGCTTCCTTGCGGGTATGCGTCGAGCGGTTGCCTGTTCACGGGGATGGAAGGTGAGAATTTTATACAACATTATTCCAATATTTCTCACGCGTAATATTTTATTAAAATTGCAAAAACTTTTCCACAATGTTTTTTTTACAGTAGAAGACAGAGACGAGAAAGCGAATAAAAATATTATTTCAGAACATCAATTAGAAGCGTGAAACGTAAAATTGAAAATTTTTAAAACAAATGAAATATCCATACTCGTTTCGTAGTTACAAAGGAAAAGAGAGGAAGAGAGAAGCGAGGAAAAAAGACGCAGTAGCGGCAGCGCGTTCCACGCTCGTACTTACGAGCTCACCAACACATTCTCGGGAACTCGCATAATGCATATATAGGCGTTTTGAGCTCCTTTCCAAGTCGGGAAAATATGTAACCGAGTGAAGAGCGTGTTTCGCGCTATGCAGTCCGATGCATGCGAGATCGTTTTTGCCCGCTCCGCACGCCCGTCGCGCGTAACTAGCGGTCGCCGGTCTAGCCCCGATTGGAATAGCAGCACTTCTCTCGCGTACGTCGCGCTAACCGTATCATAGAGGCCTTCGACCAATTACAGGTATGTACAACGGGCCGATCGATAATGACCGTGTAACCGATAATGGCTCCGCTCGCACATTAACGACACGACGCCCCATCCGACTGGGCCATTCTCTATGCGCCCACTCTCTCTCGCTTGCTATACTTTATCTTAATTATCGTTTCGCCGCTCCTCTCGTATCTCCCTATTCATCCAACGAGAATTGCCACCGCCTCGAGAATTTCATTCTCCGATGATTTGCACGGGATGTACTTGTAGGGTGGCCTAATTAGACCGCGAGCTAGCTATATCTTTCGATTTGGCGTTAACGGGGTAAAAAGAAAAATACTTAATTTACATTTCTGAGATAAATAAAATTAATAATTCATTTTTATCGAATGAAAAAGTTATATTACTTTCTTCTATGTTCGATAATACTTTTCGACGATGTATCAGATAAAAAACATAATCAAATACACGAATACAATCTTGCCTAACCGGGACACCCGCAGAGGATGAACCGTTCCGCGTATCAATCTCGGTATTAGACGCGAACTCATTAATCAATACGAGACGACGATTCTAATGTCGAACATGATTGAGATATACGGTACAGAGCGGGTTATATATAGCTCGAGTCCGTTCTCCGGTTTTGTTTGTTTTCGAGGCTCGGTTTCGCAGACCTGAGATTTCCGACGTATAATGAGCACGTTCGTGGGTAAACATCGCGGTTCTAATTCCCGGCACTTTTACAAGAATGCGGTGTAATTCATGCGATCTCGCTGGCCATTTGCTTATTAGAACTTTCGATAATGCTCGTCCACACGGGGTGAAAATTGGCGCGACTTCCGGTCCGCGGAATCGAAACGCGTTATCGAAACGAGTCTCTCCATCTCTCTCCCACTTTCTCCCTCCCCTCTCCCTCTCTCTTTCGAGTTTCGCGACTCGATTATTAACTGCGAGATCCCACCGAACCCGATATCGCCTATACGGGTTTGGCGTACGCGTAACCCGACCATTAACGCAGAACACAATTTACGCGAGGCCCGACGACGTTGGCAGGTGATTTTTCCGAGGAAATTACACGTAGCGAGAAACGTAATTCGTCGATAGCGCCGTCGTTTACGTATTTTTCCTACGATACATTTTTACGCGGCATTGTCGCACGGACGGGACAGGCTCCGGTATAATTGCCGTTCGCGCGATGAACTTTGATCGATATGAAATTAGTTCCGCGAGAAAAATAACCTCGCGCAATCAGGGACTTTTCGCAATCGACGGAGGAGACAATCGAGGACGCCGCGCGTATGTGTCGCGGCGTATTCACGCCTCACCATTATCGATAAATACGCTATTAACGCGAGCCGTCCGGTAACAGGACCGCGTATAGGACGTCGTAAAATCGACGTCCAGTTATAACGCGCGAACTAGCTATTCATCAGCGACAAAACATCGCCGGCGCGTTTCGAGTTCACGGGGTGAAATCGTGCGAGAGCGCGTTAACGATAATGGCCGTCCGGAAAAGCCGAGAAAAACATTTTTGTTTTTTTTTTCTCAGAAAATCTCGAGGGGAGGCGAATAGTCGACCTTGTAACTCGGAAACCTCCTACCGGTGGATATAAAGGATCGTTAGATCTTCTAGAGATTAAAGAGGAGTGAGAAGGTAGCTCGAGACGTCACCGGATCGGCCGTTTAAATTTTCGTAGGCGCTCGATACGCCCATGAGAACGCCACCCGGTGGTTTAGATCCCGTATCGTCGCCTAGACGACCGGTCGGATTAAAAAAAATTTCTCAACGCCTCGTGTACGCTCGATTAACCCACAAGGTGCCGACCAATTAAAAACTCGCGTGCAAACGAGCCGCGATCTCGGGAGCTTCTACGAAAAGTCAGAGAAGGAACGAAATCTAGCACTTTAACGGCTCTATCGTCCAGAGAATTGTTTTAATTGCGTTACAACCACATACCGAATTCGCTCGTAAAACGTCGAGAGTTGACTAATTAAGTCTTAAAAGTAGCGAGCCAAAATTTATTCCTCGAGAGAAATTTTTAGTCGAATTTTTTTCGTTAGACAACTCGAGTGAAGTACTCGTAACGAAGAACTCGACTACCACAGAACATAAATGTACCAAGAATCGTCTTCGACGATAAATCATCTAATTAATTATTGCTCGAACTTGCATTTTCGATTCGTAAATAAAAACCTATCGTAAAGTTCTCTCGAGGCACATCAAAAATGTCCGGTAAAATCAGAGATTAATTAAATAATACAAATTCCTCTCGAGCTCCCTCCTCCTTCTCATTTAATTTCACTCGTTTACTCCCTCGACGCGACGGTATCTCGCTGTCACTCGTGCTCGGCTAAACCGGGCCGTTCTCCGTCGTATGACATAAATCCGCCTTAATGACATCGCGGGGCCAGACGGTATCTCGTCCGCGGAAAACGTGAGAACGCAGCCCGACACCTCCGAATATATCCTCGTTCTCTCTCGTCGAGGGGCCGAGGGGGAAGATTCTATCTTCCCGGTACGTCGGGTGAGACCGCGCGTGGCCGGCGGGGCGAACGATCGCGAATTCCGATTAAGCGCGACGATTAATCGAAGCGTACTTCGCGACTGCCGTTCGTAGCCTCCGGAATTTCTAATTTCCGCCCAGCCGCAATTTTTCACCGATAGCCACTCAGCGAAGTGTTCGTGTGCGTACATAAAATTATCATTTGCAATAAGTAAATATTATTCAGAATGAAATTATTTCGTTCGGTTAATATTTATTTCAGCAGATGCGAATAAATATTAAAAAATGTTTACTTTGAGTGCGCGTACCCGAGTCCCTCGATGACACGTACGAATTAGTCTCACGTGCAGGGTGGTAGCGTTTAGCGCGTTATACCGTTCCGCGTGTACGATTTCTTCTCTCGCCGAATTTCTTTCCCCTGGACGAAGAGTGGGGCCATATCGAACGACCCGGGGAACGAATTCCTCTCCACCTTCCATTATGCGCGTACGTGTGTGTATATATAGAAGAAAAAAATTTCAATTCCACGGTAGTTAAAAAATAAATTATGTAAAGAGTCTTTTTTACGTTCCCTCTCGCCACTCCTCGTAGGCGGACCGTTCAAGGTCGTTCACGGTTGATTTTTCGCCGTGTGTTCCGCGTGCTTCATTAACCCGTGGATCTTTCTTCTCCCCACTGTCGTCTTCGTGTGGCGAGCGTCACGTCGCGTTTGCGTCCTCTACGAAATAATAAAGCGAGAATGGAGACCGCGAGGCGAAAAGAACTCTGTCTCTCTCTCTCTCTCTCTCTCTTTCTCTCACGTGCGTGTATGAAGAGATGGAAGGGCATAATGCACGACCGAGTTACTCGTTACACCGGACAATGGGACGCACGCTGCGCTCTCAAACTACCGGACGCACTCGCACGCACGCCTTCGAATTTTTTTCAAGTCGACTTCGTGCGCCGCGTCATGAAGGGCTGGGATAAAAAAGCCACGAAACGAGAGAGCGAAGAGGTAAAAAGTCAGAGAAAGCGAGCGGAGAGAGAGAGGGATGATGTAGATAAAAGAGAAACAAAACTCGGAAGAACTGGACGAGCGGTATTCCCGGAACCGTCCGATATTCATCAGAGAAGCCGAGCGCGAGGGAAACGAGCTTTCCACCGCGGCCACGATTTTCGTGCCGGCCGATAAATCGCCGATGAATCGCCAAGTGTTTCGTATCTCCGCACACTCGCGTCCCAATTTCATAAAAATTCCTATTCGGCCAACTTTACACTTGGAAGAACGAATGCAGCAACTGATTATCATACCTAAATAAGGAAAGAAAATAAACAATAAAGGAATTATAAGGAAATATTGAATTCAGTCGATAGGTAAGAAATTTGATTGAAATTAAAACGTAATTACAAGTCAGTTTAGTTCGGCAGGACTTGGATATAATATATAAAATTTTACCTATTTTAGAGAGAGAGAGAGAGGATGATATAGATTCAAAGAGAATAGGTTTCCAAATTTATGTCCAAACCAGATTTTATTTTTTCACATTCAGCCAATATTCGGTTCGATAAGAAACCTCGATTGAAAAATCTCTCCTAGATATCCGAGATGTCGCAAATTATATTTAATCATGAGGTTATACCGTTCGACGTTTCGGAGGAGAGGGAAGATACACGTTGCGTTACCGTTAGAATCGCATTAATATCGGTCGGACGAGTGTCCCGTGCGAGAATGGGGAGCAGCTATAGGATTCTCCGTCATTGTGGCTCTCTCGTGGACACCGCGGGAAGCCCGTACGGTACTCGCGCGAAACGATTCGCGTATGCATACACGTACACGCGAGTCGTGTACGCGGACCGGTAAATATCGCTAATCACTTCTCGATCCTCTCTCTAACCTCGCGTCGTGACCCGCGCGCGGCAAGAGTTATTGCGGCTGGTTCGTTCGATCCGCGCGAGAGGCCCGCACGACCCTCTCGATAAGCGAGTTTGCACGAAGAATATACTCCGAGTCCTCAAGGACTCTCGTCGGTGCCGGTAAACGAGAATTTATCCGGCTCGTTTCGCAAACGTCCGCTGAGTGAATGTGGGTTAAACGCTTCCGTGTTTCGCGATCGTCCCAAAAGAATCGAGACTCCGTTCGGCTGGTGTACATTTTATTACGCCTGAACGCTCGTGTAGGAGAAAACGTTACAACGTGGTGTACAAAACATTGTAAAGACTAAATATTGCGTGTAAAAATACGGACGAATTACGTTGGACGCGACATTATTTTGTTTTATAAATTTTTTTTATGTGCCTAAAATTAAATTGTTCATTTTCGAAATCTACGACTCTCCTGGTTCTTCCTCGTCCATGTCGTTGTCCGCGTCCCCGTCACTGCTGACCGACGACCTGCTGTTGGACGGGCTCCGTTCCCTGCTGCGGCTCCTCTGCCTACCCCGACTTCCGCTCGCGTTGCTACCACCGCTGGTCTTGTCCTTGTCATTGGTCGGATCCTCCGGCTCCATCTCGACCGGTGAGTTGCTCAGCATGTCCTCGTTTTTCACGCGACGCGGTTGACTAGCCCTGCCGAGATTGTTATTTCAGATTTTAAACCGGGAAAATTATACGAATTTCAGGAAATTGCACTGCCGAGCAATTCTGGTACATGCTGATAATAGAATTTTACTCGCCATCGATTGCGTTCTCGACTTTCATGAATTTAATTCATGAAATTATAGAATCTTACATGAATTTACACAGGACGATTCGATGAAAAGGTTATAGCAGCGAAACTTCAATTTTAACGAAACTTATATAAGGCGAGATAAATATTATTTAAGAAAATCATCAAATTACAATTCGAAAGAACTTTTATTCGTGATTTTTACCTCTGAGTGGGACTGCCTCTTGTCATGTACCTAGATCGTCCACGACTGCTTCTGCGACGTCGCCTCCTTGATTTTCCCCTCCTCCTCCTGCTGCTCTTTCCACGTCGCTTGCTGCGGCCCCGCGAACGTCGCCGTCTTCGTCTTCTCGCTTCCATCGGGACCATGTTCTGAATAATCGACATCGCTTCCGGATCCGTGTTCAGAGTGTAATTATTCCCTTTGGTCTTCTTTAGGATCCCGTACTCTATTCCGCGTTTCAAAGCTGTCGCTATCTGATCGCGAATATAAATTACAAATTTTCGAATCCGTTTATGAATAATGCGAGATGTAGAAATTGAGCCTCACCTTTCTTTGCACCGACGATTCAGGCGTGTTGTACTGCGTGACGATAAAATTCGTAATATCCTTTGCGGTGGAGCCGCGAGCTTGACAGAGGCTCCGGATGGCGGACACCACCATCCCGGAAATCTTGGGCGTAGATGTTTTGACCATTTTGTAGAGCTTTTCATTCGCAGTGGGAACTTTTGATCCTTGGATCGTCAAATTAAAATTGATTTAAATTTTCTTGAAATTTTCTATGAATCTTTACAATTTCATTTTCTCTCGTTGATCGATAAACTGTTGAAAACTTTTGAATTTTCAAAACATTTTTATCAAAAAATTTAGCATCGTACAACGTCGACGTCCGCGAGACAACTAATACCGATAATGTTTTGTCGTCCGAGAAGACAATCGCGTTTTTCGGTTGTTTGTCGCCATGTCAACCGGAAACAACGATCGGTATCGAGCAATCGTTGGAATCAACACGTCATTATCGATCGATAAAACAATGCCCTCCTCGATGCCTTTCGCTAGCAGCGCGTAACTCGAAGTGCATATCGATCGGTCGGATACGCGAAGGTGTTCAGAGCTTGTAAACGCCTTGTAACCGCTCGGGTTCTGTCACACCCGCGTAACGTCGAGTGCCGCGAGTTTATCCGATCTCGCGTTTAGTATCGTAACGCACCTGGAAGTCCACCAATTAAACGATAACGGGCCGGCTGAAATTCGTTGCCTAGCTCGATCCATTATGGTCCGGGAATTCATTTATTCTCGCTCGAGAAGAGAGGAGAGAGAAGAGGGAGAGACGAGAGGGCGAAATAATCAGCGACTTTTATCGCGACGAGGGGCAAAAATGTTTCGCGCCCGAGCGAATCGCTCCGCGAGATCGCGCCCGCTCTCGAGATCAAACGAGGCTCGCTCTCGCGCGCGCACCTCGCGGTAATTGGATACTCTGGATTCTCGGGAACGCGCGAACGGAATAACGCCGCAATTTAACCACTCGCGTACAATTAAGCCCGCGATTCGTTAATCGGCATCGCGACGGAGTCGCGACGCCCCGATTTATCGCCCCGACGTTCGATTCGCTCCAGCACACGCCGATTTCGCTATCGCATTCCACGATGTCGTTATCTCGCTCGATGCGGATGCGGATCAATTTTCATTTTTTGACTGGTGGACATTCACGTGAGTACACGAAACATTTATTTTCTTCATAATATTCGAAAAAATAGAGAAAATAGTATTCTTTATATTCATTATTAGCTAGATAATCATTTTAAAATTGTTATCAGTGAAACTTAACCTAACAAATCGAATCGGGAAATTTTAGAACAGAGTCATTAATAGACATATTTTACTCCATTCCTCACAGTTTGCGTATTAATGCGTTTCTACTAATTCGCGATTAGATATCTCGTTAATTTAAAAAATGGAAATTTTCACTGGTAGCGCGTCCGCGTCGTTCCACGTCCGGAGGAGCGGCTCGTGCGCGGCAATTACATTCATCAGGTCCGGTAGCGGCGTATATCTCGCAGCTCGCGCGCCCGTTGACAGAAGCGTAACAAATGTCGCGCATCAGGATAATTACGCCACGGGGAATTTGCGCTCCCTCTCCTCTCTCACTTCCTGCTTTCACGGGGTAAGACTTACGCGGGCATCGTAAACTCGCACGGCTCGACAAACGTCGTTAAGAATTTTACGCCACCTCTAAACCATATCGCGGCGCGAAAGAAAAATTCCCGCGAAAATAATCATCGGCGAGCGGTGCGCGCATTCGAATGCGAATTTACGAGCGGCAAGTTCGTCGCTGTGATCTCTCTGCTATCTCTTGTACGGTAAAAAGTATTCTTGTCGAGGTAGCGTTTTGCATCTGGCCGCGTATATATTTTCGCGTCCTGGCTCGTACGACATTCCGCGGCTCTCGAGTTTTCTCTCGATCTCGCGAGAGGGACGAGAGAACGAGAGAGAGAAAGAGAGAGAGAGAGAGAGAGAGAGAGATTTCGCTCCCGCGGTGGGCCGGCTTTTCTCGTCCCCGCGATATCCAATTGCGCGCAAAACGCCGAGACGAGGCGATCCCAGCCAATCGAGGCACCGCGAACGCGACCGATTGGTTGATTAACGATCTCCCCTACCACCGTTCCGCCGGTGCGCTCTCTTTTCGCGCTCGCTGCGCACCGCGCGCGATATATTTTTCTCTTTTTGTCGCGATATGCGCCGCCACATAAATCCGACGTTGTAAACTCTTTGCATACTCGATTACGCGACCGGATCTCGCGCGTTCCGTATCGGAGGGGTCTGCCAAGATGGCGCTCCGTTCGACGAAGAGATAAAAAAGTTGGGCAAAAAAACTCTTCCTACGATTCCGTCCTCTCGCAGAATCCTCCTTTTTCTCGCCGTTTCAATTGACATATTTCAGAAGGGAAACGCACTGAATTTTCTCGCTTATCAGTTGTGTACACACGGGGGAGAAAAACGGTACCGAGTTTAACGCCGATGCTGTACGAGCAGTTAATAAACCGGACTTATTAAACGATTACATTAATGCCGCGTCGCTGGTGATTAATAGACTCGTGCGATCGAGAAATCGGAAAGGGAAAGAGCGAGAGGGACCATTTCGCGAGAGAGGAAGAGACCCAGAAGCCGACAAGAAATATGATCTACACGCCGTCGGTACCGGTACCGCGGTAGCTTCGACGATAATTACGCATCGACGATGAAACACGGGGGATTTTTGCGGGAATCGAAGTACGAACATGCCGATGGTAGTGAGCTAATTCATTGAATGAGAAAAATTTTTGGCAATTTTAATTCCTTTTATTTTGCAATATGGGACTCATTTATTCCGGGCAAATTTTTAACGTTGAATCATTATTTATGTTTCATTCTTGTGCATTCAACAGATTCTTGTTTCAGGTGTAAATCCTGCAACACTCGTCTCAAATAATTCAGAGCGAGAAAACACAGCTAGATAGTGTTTTTATCGTGGGTGTCGCCGCGGCGAGTGGAATCGCACGAACAGGCCGTCGGAATTTAATGCTCGAACGCGAAACGAGCGCGAGCGAACGCCAGTAGGTGGATAGGGGCATCGCGTCTTGACGATTTCTTGGCCACCCGCGCCAGCGCTGTTCTCTCTCTCTCTCTCTCTCTTTCTCGTCTACCTACGGTGTGGTGCTCTATGTCACCGTGTTTATAAATAGCGCATCAACGTAAATGCGAGCGCGGCGGGTTACCGCCGCGTGACCGCCGAAAGATTTACGAACTCGCTCGAGCGGGGGCAGAGAGACTAAAGGCGGCGAAGACGAACGCGGAAAGGAATTCGCGATGCGAGAATACGAAAACGAGAGAGAGAGAGAGAGAGAGAGAGAGAGAGAGAGAGCGAGTGCCCAGTTAGGCGATAACCGCGATTCCTGGAATTTTTCGAGAGCAACAAACACGCGAGCTCATCTCGCGGCTCGTAAATCAAAATCCATGGCTCGACGCGCGCGCATATTGTATGTAATTTCGCGAAACGAGCCCGCGCGTCTTTGATTTATTCGCCCGATTAGTTCTATTCGGTGACCTTATAACGCCTTACAAACGATCGTTTCGCTAGGAGATCTGTATTACCGCGATAAGGGGAGGCGAGGGGGTGAGCTTTTATAATTAAACACGGAGAATCGCGACGAGCTGTTTTAATTAATCTTGCTCGTTATAAATTAAACGTAGCCGGTACGGTGAACGCCCTATTAATATATCTGAACTCCGTATTAAACGTAGAATGGCGCTACTAAATTTCCAACCCACGGTCCTCGTGATGTATTTATTAAACAGTGTCCGGAATTTGTCATATACGGAGCAATGAAATCCGACAAGGCGAGCCGCTTCATGGGCCAGTTGTAAATTTCGAGCCGGAACTCGTAGCGTTTTATCGTCCTACCGGTCGCTCGGGTGCGCGAGTAATCGATACATCGAGATGAGCCAATAAAATCTCAGCGCTCGCGGAAAAATTCACTCGCGTCTCCACCTCTTCGCGTGAAATCGATTCCGCGGCAATTTTCGATTACACGGATTTCAGTATCTAATCTGCTTCTGATTTATAATGGACCGTATCATAAGCTGGGAAGAAAAGAGAAAATATGAAAGGGACATCCAACGATAAATCCGACCAGTCTCGTTATATTCCGGCAGTTATTATTACACGGTTAGCGAAACACGTAACGAGAACAAAACTGGAAACTCGCGTGTGTACTCTGAAATCGATCGGTTACACCGATTCGAACAGTGTTGAGATTGTTGGAAAGTATATAGCGTAGATTCAATAGAAGGCTCAGGGATTTATATTTCGTTGGTATTGAATTAGAAAATCAGGAAAAAAGCTAAAAGAGAAAATTCATTTTTCAAATTCAGAAACAAGAAAACCCGGCGGAAATACACGAAAGCGTAGTCGGCGTTGGTCATCGACAACGAGTTGGCGACATATATTTCACGGACCCTGACTTTCCCGCTGGCGAGGCTATTTTGGCCGTTCGCGGCCGCGCGCCGGCCTCATCGCGGCTCGCCCTCGCGGATGTTTCGGCTGCACGCGCAAACACGGCTTTCGTAATGAGTTTTCGGAACGTTTAATCGAAACGCGGAGACAATGAGACGCGGCCCGCCGTCAAAGACGAGATTGCGTGTCGAGAAATGTACCGCAAAATAGAATCGCGTTGACTCCTAGACGCGCGGGATGCGTTCGTCTAATGAAAAGCGACGCGCGAGAGCGGCCAGCGGAATTCGCTCTCGGAACGTGGACGACAATGCCGAAATCCTTTTTTCTTTATATTTTAGAATTGCCGAGGGCGATCGATCAATATGAACTCCAATTTGGAGGCTTTCTCGTTCCATCCCGCAGTCACGCTCGTGATTTCCGTGTGGCGCAGGCGAGCGTCTAACCCCGGAGCTCCTAAATCACGCGATTTCGTGCGTTCGCGCGAGAGAGTACACCGAGTGAGTCGAGTTTATAAATGTATCTCCCACGCCCTCCACTGTCTGGCTTCTGTGTTTTCTCTCTTTGTCCCGGCACTCGGGAGAGCGCGACTTTTCTCTCTCTCTCTCTCTCTCTTTCGTTCTTCTCTCGACTCCCTTGTATTACGTGCTAACATTTCGGAAGAGAAATTAATTTGCCGCGCTCGCCAACGCGTCGTCGCGCGAGTGCTTACCCGGCGAGTGAGCGATGACGATGACGCCTCTGTCTCGGTTTTTAAAAAGTCTCGTTTTTCTTCCGTCCTTTTATATGTATTTCAAAT
The DNA here is from genome assembly GCA_003055095.1 of Goniozus legneri. Lineage (NCBI taxonomy): Eukaryota > Metazoa > Arthropoda > Insecta > Hymenoptera > Bethylidae > Goniozus > Goniozus legneri. Next base: position 18,457 of record NCVS01004766.1, on the reverse strand, counting down.
AATCGAACCGAATCGTTCGGAAATTAAACACTAATGAAAAATAAATGCACTCTAACTTTGAAGAGAAATCGTCCTGTGAGTAAATAAAAAGGAAACCAGAATATCCGCTAGTTAATTCCTCAAAATGAGCAACGTCTATGGCACCTTTTAATTGAAAAAAAAATAAAGTTGGTCAATCGAAATTGAAACGATTACCCCGTCTCGCTCCTCCGAGATTTCTTCGGGAAGTTAATTCCGAGGTGAGCGGAGTGGCAGCTATTTCGTCGAGATTAGAAGGAAATCGGAATATCCTCGAGTTAATCGGTCGGTAATTGACGTGATCGTCGTGAGCGCAATTATGTCGAGCGCATCCTCTCGTTCGCGATCGTTCGAGCGTTTAGCGGCCAGATGAGGTATATGGCTACCGGTATAGACGTTCTGCGGTGCCGTTTAATGACACTTCGCAACTTGTGCGCGAGAGGCGGCCTTTTGCAATTTATATCGACGCTGTAAAACTTTGACGCGGAAAAAAATCACCACCGCGGATGAATTACGACGTAACGACCCGGATATCTCGTGGCCTAGCGGAGTCCGACTCGTCGACAACGATGTTTACACGCGTAACGCTGGGTGTGTTAAACTCGTCCCGAGATAAAACCAGAATCGCCTTTATCGCGCAAAAGGAGATTTCGCCAAAAAGTCGGATTCTCAACGACGAATAAAAAAGTTATCCTCGTCTCGAATTACGTCGACGAAGTTCGGCGAAATCGGAGCCCCGCGTGCTAACGACACTCCTGAAAAAAGGCGACGATAAAGAACATTTCGATTAGTCACGTGCGACGAGCGAGTTCGAGCGCGAGATGCGAAATTCCTCATCGACGAAGCGTATAATAACAACAAGCGCCGATAAATACACGAAAATTTCGCGTATTACGAGGCTCACGTAAATCGCCGACGTAAAATTTCAATTTTCGCGGACGCGATAAGAATAAATTACGAGGCGCGGGAGATGAAAAGCGAGAGAGCGAGAGAGAGAGAGAGAGAGAGAGAGAGAGAGAGAGAGAGAGAGAGAAGAGATTTACGAGGGTTAACGCGTTCCGTACCGGAAACTCAGCGAGGCTGACGCGAGTCAATTAAATGATAATCGGCGTATTTAACGACGAATAATTACCGGTGCGCTTGTGCACACGTGAGAGGCGGCGCGTATCCTCGGGCGTCGCTCGAGCGCGCTCGTCAAGTCGGCACGCGGTTGGTTTAATGACACTCATATGACAACCGGCGGCTTCGCGTTCATCGCGAAAGAGTCCCGTCCTCGCGAAAGTGGCGCGTGGAAACCGTCGCTGTGAGCCTCCCGGCGTTTTTCGCGTCGCGCGAGCCATCGCGACATTTTATACGCACGCCTCGCGTGCTCAAACCCTGGAAATTATTTCCCGCCGACGAAATTTCGTCCCCCTTCGCGAAATTACTCGTCCTCTTATCGTGTAATCACGCGATGTGGACAGACGTAGCCATCGGCGCAAATGAGGTCTCAATTTTTCTCGGAGCTGTTCATTTTTTCAGCAGCTTGAGTGAAATTGCAGTTTCATTTCTTTTTTACTTAATTTTACTTTGTGTGGCGTTGGCTCGAATCACGAAACGAGGATGTCAAATGTCGAGTTATAGGAGCGGCTTAATATTTATTTGAAAAATATAAAAATGTATATTAAAAGGGATTATTACTTGGAATAAATTTAGCGAGGGGATAAATGTATAAGAAAGAAAAGTGTTGAAAAATGCAACTGGTACTCCCGGTAGTCGGGGCGCTGCCAATAACCCGATTCGTCTCGCGCGTGTATCGCGCGATAAGCATCGCGCGCCCGCGTCGCTACACACTTCGCGCGTCATTTACGCCGGCAGATGAGTATCACACCCCTGTTCAGTCACCGAATGACATTTAGACGCATTGCTTATGCGACACAAGGAGGCACTGGCGCGCGGCGGGCGACCGAGCGCCGCTTAACAAACGCCGTCGCGACGTCCTCCTCTCGTCTGGATATTGCGATCGTCCCAGACTCCCCCGAGACCGAGCAGTGGCGGATCGAGTGATCCTATAATCTCAAACTTCTGTAAAATCGATTATTAGGAAGCTATATCACAAGGGGATGTTTAGCTATATAAATTATTTATACTTTTAAAAATATTTAAAATTCTGAATCACTGCGAAATTCATGTTATTACCAAAGTTTCAAAAGCTATGAATGAGTCTTCGTCATCGCTAATGAATAAAATCTTAGATTTTCAGACTTCGAATAAAAAAACCTCGTTTAAAGCAGTGGAAGAGGTTTATTGGTTCGGCCCTAGGAAATTTCGAGACCGCTCCGTTCCCTCGAGACGCGTCTGGTCTCTCGCGAGGGCCTTTAATTGCGGGCGGGGTGGGTGCGCCACCGGCGTGGTCGAAACTCGCGACGATATCGCGCGTCGCACAAGGAGACCCGCTGTTCGGCGCGCTAACGGTGAAAATAGCCGCTCAATGCTTCATAGTTCGCCCGACATGCGCTGCCAACGCCTGCCGACTCCAACTGACTGTTATGAGCAGCTATAATAACAGCCGGTGAGGTCCATTTCTCCTCGCGGAGGGCCTCCCGAATTCCGTGCCGATCCTCATTAATGGAACGGAGAGGCTATGAATCGTCACGGAGCGAGCCGCTGAACGGAGCCGCGACGGTCCCGTCGCGTTTCGGGAACGATGAATAGCCCGCGTGGATTATTCGCCGGTTTATTTCGCGATTCGCGATGACGATAATAGCGTGAGTGGATGTGAGCGATGCGCCGCGTCTGAGCACGCGGAGGAGCCGAGAGACCGTTTCATTAGCGTTAGCGCCGATTTACGATTCCATTCTTTATTTCTCGTTATAACGCTTGGAATAACACGCACCGCTGAAACCACCAGTCCGCGTAGCTCATCCGTGGATTATCCCGCGGTTATCTACGACGGTGCTCGCGCCGAGTGCATAATTCTCGGCCCCCTTTGAGGGGCCGGTGAGCAAACAAATCCCTCGATCGAATTACGTTCTCTCGTACTCGTGAAACCTCGAATATTGTCTTTATTACGGCACTCGTGCGAGATTTTATGAATATAGCTCGCGGGGGTACTCGCAATTTCGCGCGCTCGCCTCGCTGCCCGCTCTCTCGGGTCCGATGGCTTTCAATTTAACCCTCGGAATATACAGCCGCGATCTCGTTCTTTGATCCCACCCGACGGCCGTTTACCGGCTTTGATTCACTGGATCCGTGCACTCGCGCTCGAGATCCGACTGATCTATCGCGTCGTAAACACGAGCAGTTATGAGCGGTGGGTGTATTACGAGACGAGCCTCTATACGCCCGCATAGCTAATGCGACGCTACCGGTGGGTATATCATTAGTTTTCCACCGTCGCGTGATTTATGCGCCTCGTACGTCACACGACGCCACGTGCTCCCGCTAAAATCGCGTACACTTTGCGTTACCGAGTTGCTTCACGACCTTGAATTAATTTGGAGGAAAAGCATCTTTTGATATTCCGAAATATCGTTTCAGAGTTTATTCATACATGGAAAGTAAAAAAAAAATTCGATCGAATTTTGTTCCATCAAATAGAACACCTGTACGAGTCAGTGTCTCTACTCGTTCCGCCACAACTTCCTGATTGACGTTTCTCGTTTCCTGACGTGATTTCGATACAAGAAAATATCGCCAGCGAGTGATTTTTCGTCGGGATGTTTCGTCGCGATACGACAAGCGAAACGGGTGGCGAGTGAGGGCGTGCTGACGCGAGACGCCATATCGCGGAAAAAGCGAGTGAGTCTCTTCGTGCGGTCCGAAAATACGACGGCACTTTGGCACGATATTCATCGGGCTCGCGCGAGCCCCCACAGCGCGCTCGTTCGTGAGTTTAGCGCTTGTTTACATCGATAAAACTGTTGCGCGTGCCATTCCGAGCCATTAGCGACCTCCCGCGTTACCGATAAGTCCTCTCGTCGAGAGGGCGATTACGAAGGGGCCGCCGAATTGGATTCCCTCGCTCTGCTTTATGGCGGCCTGCGATTTGATTTAATACGCGCTTTTAATTAGCCGAGGAAAAAAAGTTTTGTATTTATAACATCGGGTCGCGCGCGTACTCCCGATATATCGCGATATTAATCGAAATCCGGTTATTTTTCACTCTGTTTATCCCTCCCAGCTCTCGGGCACGTCCACGATCGGTAGGTGAGCATTTCTCATATTTGTCGCGTCAAAGGCCCCGTTTGAGCACACACGCAATATCCCGCGAGTCGAGTGGCGCTCGCGGGATACCTGAAAACCGTTAAGAGAAATCGCCGTATTTGTTTGGCAATACATTAATGTCGCAACCGAGAATTAAAATGCTGTTATCGTGCAATTAACATCGATCTTTTTTCCCCTCATTTTCCGCCGTTGGTACGTGAAGGGGTTTTAAATCGTGTCGCGAGACTCGTACGTCAACGATGGAAAATACGCGGGTTTTCCATTTCGTTATCGAAACAGTTTTCCTCCTTTCGTATATTCTGAGAATATTCCGGGTGATATTTCAGTCGAACATTCCTTTCTTGTTACTGCCGTTGTTTGTTCATTTTGTTCTCTTCATATTTCAGCTCGCCATTTAGATAACAAATAATTCTTTTCGATTAAACCCCTACCTTATAAAGATTTCAAGCGCTCCGAGTGAAATTGCAAAATTGGTTTTGCTCGATAAGCTCGTATTCCCAGGGCCGAGGCTTCCGTTCTCAATGCATTATCGATAAGATTCATAACGACACGGATAAATCGACCCAGATTAAATTCGTCTCAGCGAGGACGAAGCGATTTAACGAACGTTCGGCTAATTTTAACCGACTTGTTTGTCTCGCGAAATGCTCGCTCGCCGCGAGGGATAATCGATCCGCGACGAGACGGCTGTCCCCCCTTCGCGAATTAATACAGAAGCGGCCTCTTCTCGCGAGTTCCCTTCGATGGAACGACGATACGTTCTCGCGGCGTACCTTCGTTTAGCGCTCTCTCCACTCATCCTTAATTTCGCGGGTTAGTTCCACTTTAACCTCTCTCGGGCCTAACGAAGCCGGCGCCGATTAAACCACTCGACGCTCTTTCTGGATTTGCATAATTTCCCACACACCGGTTATCCTCTCCCTCGATCCGCTTTTTGCTCTCGCGCTCGACGTTCACCGGCAAAAAAGATCCTATTTATTAAATCTATTACCCGATCGCGTTCGTGTTCTTCTCGAATGGCGCGCGCTTTTTTTTCGGAGCTCGCCGTAATACGCGACGCAGCGTCATGGTTTTTGCTCGCCAAGTGAGACGTCGAGTCTCTTCGCGGCTCGTAAAACGGACGAGCTCGACCTTCCGACGCGTGGGTGTTGCCGGTAAATCACGCGCCGCGTTAAATTCGCGCGACGATAGCAACATTGGTGCAAAGTTTTCTAAGATTTTATTATTTTAGTTTTTTTTCTCATTTTTAAAAAAAACTATTCCAAGTTCTAACCAGATTCATAGAATTTGCGATAATAACAGTCAAAAGAGTAGTTGAATTATTTGATTTGTAATAATAATAATAAGTCATTCTTGTTTTTTGATAATTGCAGAAGGTGAATTTTTTCTTGGAGTGCATTTAATGTCCTAAAGTTCTTTATACATATATTTCTATTCTTATACTCCGACTTCTCAGCACATTCCGTATGATCTCCCCCGCGACGAGTCAGACTAAACACTCTCGCCTCGCGAAAAAGGGGGACGAATCTCCGGGAAAGAAGAGAGCGAATTCACAAAGAGGAGGCTGCATTTTTGAGTCTCCTCTCGCGGAACGAATTCTCTTTTTGGCGGGTGGCGCGTGGGAGTGAGCGAGAAGCTCATCGTCCGGATTTCGCCAGATGGCGAAATACTTTTTGCGCATCTTTCGGCTCGAGCAAAGAACGAGAAATTCTCTCTCTCTCAAATTTGGAGCTAGAAACTCTTATTTCCTGGCGGGCGGTATAAGCGTATCCCGTTTAACCGTCGCGCGTATATACAGTCGTTTTTCCCGTCTAGATGCCAGGAACGCAAATTGGCCAGAGCCCACTCGGTCCGCGATAAATTCGAGACAATTAACGGATCTTTTGTTCCCGCGGGAATCCGCGAGAGATCGTCGATTACCGATGCCCTCTGCCGCTCTCGTTCCTTTTTCTATTTTCCCTGTCCAGCGGAGAGCGCAGTAAATAACTTTTTCGCTAGAGAAAGAGAGAGAGAAAGAGAGACCGTCGGTTACGCTCGAGGGAGGCACGTCGGGCGCTTGGCTCGCTCGCGTTTCTAAGTTTGCCACAAAGTCGGACAACTCTGATATATTAGTTTCATGCGCGGTTACGTAACATCGCGATCCCGAGGCTCGGTCATCGCGACTCGTCGAGTGGCTCGTTCCTCGTCCGCGCGGTCATCCGCGCTCGCGAGTGGAATTTCGGTGACACCCGAGACGCGCGGCGTCCAGACGTCTCGTACGTAACCGAGTTATCAAACCCGAGCCACCGCGCCAAATATCTCAATCTCGCGTGTGTATTCCAGTCGACGCCGAAAAGAGTAGCTGGAGAGAGAGAGGCACCTTTTGCATCGCGGAATAAATTGACCCCTCCCTCCCTCTTCTTCCGAGCTCGCGTTCGGCTTACAAATGGCGATTTTAGCATCGATGAGGACGCGGGTAATGAGAAACTCGAGGCGCCTCGGCCCCGTTAGGGAAGTAAGATAAATCAGTTTGCGTCGAATCGAGCCGGAGGGAAGAGGATAAGAGACATCGAGGGCCCAGCGTATCCCTTTATATTTCCTCGACATACGGCGGCGTCGCGGTAACAAAGATTTTAACATAAGCCATATCGGCTGCTCGTAAACACATCGCTCGGTCAGAAAAAGAGAGGAGAGAGAGAGAGAGAGAGAGAGAGAAAGTTCTTCAGTCTCGAACGCAGGAGCGGAGGAGGTACACGCGGATTCTACTTTTCATGTAAATTGCCAACCGCGCCGTGTCCGAGGAGAAGGGAGACTCGCGCGGCTCGCCTCCGGGTATCTTTTATGCCGCGAAACGCTCATCGGCCGTACGTACTGCTCGTAAAATTGTCAATGACGATGATTACGGTACTATTACCCATCCGCGTTTCAGGGCTATACTTATGAAAAATGCAGCGAAAAAAGACAAAAAGGGAGAGGAGAGAGAGAGAGGAGAGGGAAAATAACATTCTCGCTTCCTTCGTTCGGCATCGATATCGTAATGACGAATTTTTTTGCCTCGTAAAAAAGAATGAAAAACGGAACGTTACTCGCAGCGTTTCGATCTATAATGCAGCCAGAGTACGTAGCAGAGGTGGGGGTATATATATAAAAATTCGAACTCGCGTGGAAAATTCGCAGAACGGGTTCTCTCGGTGTTTATACTCGAATTGTTATAAATATAAAAATAAGTATTTGTAAGAATCGCTACTAGATACCGATTAAGTATGAAATCCCAATTTTTGGAAAACTGAACACATTTTTTGACTAGCGGAATGCGTACACGCTCGCGGCACTTAAGCTCGGAACGCTCTTATTATCGAATTAGCATCGGTTTCGTGGAACAATCGGGCCTCATCGTCGCGCAGTTAGAAGTTGGCCCAAATACTCGGACTCCGCTCGTTGAGTAATCTACGCAGATCTCGAGCGCGCGACGGATTAAACCGTGGCTCGATCTCGAGATGAGAACAATGAGAGTAGGTGGTAGCGAGAATTCTCCTCTCTCTCTCTTCCTCTTTCTTCCTCTTTCCGTGTCTCGAGATGAAGGGACGTCAAGCCGCGTTCCCGTTGTTTCGCTCAAAACGACACGACAGTTCGGCATGACGGGAACACGTGTACGATTGTTGCTCGCTCTCGTAGCCGAGGCCACCCACCCGAGAGAGCTGGTCTGTCGGACTCGGCTAGCTCGGACAGAAGGAACCAGCGGAGATGAAGCGGATCGCGTAGAGAGAGTGGCAAGGAGAAGATGATGGATAAAGTCAGAGGCGGAGCGAGCGAGACGCGGGCGAACGACGCCGCGTACGATTATAGTCCCGGGAGTTCTTCGAATAGATCGATACGTACAATGGGATTTCTTAAACAGTATTTGCTGCCTACCTGAGCGGAATTAAACTAATTGGAATATCCTAGACGGAATAATTTATCGTCCGTCTCTTCACCGTCTGCTGATTCTCGCAATGGACTTGCGCCTTTCTCTCTCTTTCTCTCTCTCTCTCTTTCTTTCATTCGTTTCCTCTCTAATTGCGGAATCTACGCGAGAGGGAGAAAGAGTGCGAGAAAGAGGGGGAAGTAGATAGATAGATAGAGAACGAGAAAGAGAGAAAGGATGAGATGCACAGAGTATTATCGTCGCTATTATTACCGGCTCTTCGCCACCCCCGTTGCGTGCTCTTGACGGACAGTCCGTCCCGCTCTTTCGGTATCCTTTTGCTCGACTCTTGGAGCGTCCATCGTGAATCTTGCGATGCGCAACACATAGTATGTCTACGCAGCGACATTCTATGATTATAAATAAGACAGGGTGTTTCGTAACGGTGGTTCTCAACTCTTCTCGTTTATCATCCTGGAGTCGAGTTCGTCAAGCCGAGATGTTGATACAGATTTCGGAGAGATATGTAAATATTTGATGAATGTTGTTTGAGCGCGATTGTGATAAATAAAATGTTAATCCTGAATAATGAATTGAGAAACGTGAAAAAATTGGCGTCAACCGTTTCTGCAACGACTTACGCGATAGCTAGTCGGGTGCGTAAAACTAATTAGTTGGTTGATGAACGTCAAACGAGAGATTTTCATAGATCGACAGATAACTGTGGTTTTCGTATTTATAAATGCAACTATATGTGATTTTTGTATGTATTAACAAGCAGTTTCTAAGGATTAAAACGTTCTAAATTTCAAACGAGTGTAACAAATATCTCTCGCGAAGATATTTTAACGAAAGTGGAATCGGCGTATCTTTAGCCGTGACAGATGCTCGCGGGATAAGAAACTATTTGCATTCATATAGAAGCCACGCAGTTGCTACTCTCCTCGTCGACAATTATCGTTGTTCGCGCCGATGATGATGCGTTCCCGGTGTGTTTCGCGTCTCGTTGAAATGATTTGTATCGCTCCCGGGCTAGTTTATCCTGCGCGGTATTTCCACGATTCCCTGGACGACGACTCGCGCATCTCGTCTCGCCGAAACGATATTTCATAGATGAGAGGCAGCATATCGCGCGTAACGCTTACGCCGCCGCGTCTGATATTATAATAGAACCTCATTCATTCTCGCCGGACTGCGAGATATGCTCTATGGTTTATAATAACGCGCTCGATGCGATTCATTCACGTTCCTCATTCAATTCCGCCCGAGTATCTCGTCCGGCTCTCGTCGTTAATGAGACGACTTGGAAAGTCTTTCGGCTATTTTCCGCTTCCTCGTGCTTCCACGCCGAAGTTCGTACGAATTGCAATCCAGGCAGAACACGTTAAATTTTCACGTTTGGCATCTTATGAATTATTCTCCAACGGCATGGACAATACACTCGGCCATTTCCGCGTAATTCGCGACGGAAATTCCAATGGCCCTTAAATGAGTCCGCGGACATCGAACCGGTGACAACGATACGAGCCTGCCGATTAACGCGATCGCTACATCACGCGCCCTATGAATAGGATCGGCTCTGACCTCCATAGCAATTTTCGTTGGTGAATTAATTGCCGCGACGATTAAAAATAATTTATTCGCGACGTCGATTCTATTCTTGAGCCACTCCATCGGGCTCTCACTGCCCATGGTCGACTCTCGATATACCACTCTCTCGTATTCTCGACTAGAATGTGATTTATAACGCGACTATATATCTCGCCCTCTCTCTCTCTCTCTCTCTCCCTTAGTGAGGTGGAGGAGAATTCTCGCCCCGCGCGTCGAATTTCGCGCGATATTTGAGTACGGTCCAAGATCCGCAGTTCGGAGGGTCTCGATATTGTCGTCCCGCGAAATGCGCGCTGAATTGAGACCGCTAAGTGGAACGTGACGTTTTGACGGGCCGCGATGATTGGGATATTGCCGGGATTACCGGTGGTATACGGTTAACGCGATCGTTGATTGAAATAAGACGTATCCCCGAGAATAGTTTCGAGAGACGAAAATTCGCGATTGAAACAAAAAATAGTTGCAGTACGTGAGAAGTTAGACTGAATCGTTTTTTAGTTGATATTTTCGCTAATACGACAATCAATTATTACGCACCAAATAATACGATTAAGAAATTATATGAATTTAGACATGAGACAAATCAAATTTTTTGACTAGTGGTGCTTATTTACTTTGACGAATTTAGGGATAAAGAATGCACAGAGAACAAACAAATTCATAACAGATAACAGAGAACGGTAAAAGCAAGAAAGCAAGAGAGAGAAAGAGAGTTACGCTCATCGAGTAAGTCGTCACTAAAACGCGCTAAAATTACGCGGCTCCGACTTATTCGCGACGAGTTTTGGCACGGCGTTACGACGTTTCGCTTCACGGGGGCGTCGAAGTATCCTTCGGCGTCTCGCGTGACGCGTGATTTTATCACTCGCTCGCACGCAAAAAGGGGACGCGCGCACGACGAGACCCTCTCCCACGCGCGATACGCTCGCGCACGGAGCCAAACTTTGAGATCATCGGTCATCACGCGCGCAACAGCGTCTAAAGAGCTTTCCGCGTGTCTCGCGTGACGCGATTCTCTGCTACTATTTCAAGCGGCGCGCTTACGCGCGGCTCCGCGTCACGGCGTCCCCTCTTTGGATATTGTCCAGGTCGCTACTCGCGGGAACGCTACCTGCCAGGGGGAATTTTTGTCGTTGAAATTGTTATCGAAGAAACGTAATTAATGTAATTGGTCAGACGTTTGTAAAAATCGTGATCACATTTCAAAACTAAAATGTGCAAAATATCAACCGTTTGAAAACCGTACAGATTTTTGACTCGAGCGGATAGTCCAGAGAAAAATGAATTTCCACCAAATCGGTTCCGGAGTGTTGGCAGTGTCGTCGCGCGTTCGTTTCGCGCGCGCGCAGAAGGCTCTCGAGAGGTGCTCGCGGTGGGGGCAATGGAAGAAAAGGGTAGGAAGAACGAGGGCCTTGGATAGCCCCGACGTCGCCGGCAATAACTTGTTGCACCCAACCACTTGTTGCACGCCTCTCAAAATTCTTCACGCCTCGCCGAGCAATTTTACCGTAAATTGCCTCTTTGGGAAAAAATCGGCGAGAGGCGCGTATACGCGCGAGCGGCGCGTATCTCATTGGGTGCGAGTACAGAGCTAGAGAGGGTTTTTCGAGGAGAAACTGCGTACGGAGAATAGATTATCGGCCTTACGCATAACGAGCCAAGCGTATTTCGGCGAGAGAGCTTTTTGTCGCGAAAAGTCCCCCATTGTCCCTGCCCTTGGCCAATAATTTCGTGACTTCATAGCCAATAAAGTTCGACGACGAAAATTCCGGATTCCCTCCTCTCGTTTTATCGTGCGCGATAATTCTCAACGGGGACTCACGGAATTCCCGCTATTTCACGCTGGGAATTACACTCGACCCTCTGGAGCTTGCAATAAAATTGAGACGTTAATTCCGAAGGGAAGATTTTTCTCGCCGGCCGTCGAAATTATTAGCGATCGATTTGTTTTGGCAGTCCGCGATTATATCGTCGGTTCGTGGGATGTTTATCAAGATATTACGATAGGTATTGGACAGTGATTAAGTAATAATAGCGTGATATTAATGCGCGCAATTTGCAACGTTGGGTACACAGAAAAGCGTGACGCAAGCGCGTATCTTTTGGTGCTGCAACGGCTCTCTAGTGAGAATTCGCGGCATACATCACGCCGATCGAACGCGGAATAGGTAAAGAATATTCCATTTGAGCCAACGTTTGGATTGGCCAGCGAGATTGGAATATAAATTCAGCGTGTGCTCGCTCGCGCGAACGTCTTGATTAATCGCGGCGTGCCGCGTTGAAAAATCACGGCACCGCATTTGCGTTAATTAATGCCTTGGCGAACGATTTAATCATACCTATTTGCACAACGCGCACCGCGCGACAATAGCGGCGAAAACTCGTTCCCACGCGAGGGCTTAATTATTTTACAGTTATACCTCGGGCTCGACGTTTAAACGACCGAAATTCGCGCCGATTTCGGTCTCAATGGGAAATCGATTGTCGAAAATTGGTACTGAATAATCGCGATGGGATTTTTTTTCGTTCGATAGAACGTCTGGATGATTGTCGTTTCGAGTTGCGAAATATACCGAGATCGAGAACCGAAAACCAATTAAGACGCTGCCGATCAAATTATCCCGATCTGTCGGCTCTTTGACGTCTCTCGCCGCCTCCAACAACGAAATTTTTTTCACCTCGCTCTTTCTTTTGAGACACTCCAAAAGGAATACTACTCGATTTCGCTCGATGATTCAAATTCAACGACGACTTTCAGAAAACTTCGAGTTAAATTTAACCAATTTCTGTTCTATGAGTATTCTCCCTTTCAATTTCGCGAGAAAAATCCATCCTACGAATCTTCGAGACGATAGCTCGATCAAGAACGACGTCTTCCGGTGAAGTTTTCAAACTCGGTGACCCAAATCTTCCCTCGCGTGGGTTATTCAAAGTTTTCCGAGTATTTTCATTGTTTCGAGGGCTTCCGGGTTTCGGCACGACGTAACGCGAATCGACGCGTGACTTTTACCGTTTCGCAAATGTCGACAAAGTCGGGAGGATGATCCGGATCGGCTTGCGAGTAGAGAGAGAGAGAGAACGAGGGCGCGCCTCGTTCGCTTTGAAAGGGGAGTAGCCACACGTGGATTTATTAAACGCTGAACGATGTGTGCTACATCAAAGCGCGGGTATTATTAGGTTGTGACATCGCGGTACGAGAATAAACCGTACACCCCCGCGCGCATTCGCTTCGAATTTACCTCTCGGTCCTTTTGGATTTCCTACCACCGTCGTGAATCATCGTTTCCGAGATTCTCGCTTGGACGCGATCGCGCGCGGCCGAATAACAGACGCCAAGAGGAGCGGAACGAGTCGCCCAGCCGCGCGGAAAATTGTCGTTAATTGAATTTATCGCTCGCCACGACTATAGAAAAGCTCAACGAGTAGCGCGAATAAGAATATCTATCGGGGATAGCGAATAATTGAAAAAAATCGAGGAGTCCGTGTCGAAAAATTTTGCCCAAATTTAAACAGACAATATCTGACTCGGGAATCTGAAAAAAAATTCGTATCCGATTCGTTCGATCCCTAAGTGAAATCTTCTCCGAGTCTTCTCTCGAATGCCGAAAAGTTTTTTCAATTATCCCTATTACAGTTATCAGGTTCGGTAGGTCGGGTATCCGATCTCATCGCTCTCTCGGATTTGAAAATATTTAAACACCTGTCGTTGGACGGCTCCGCACTACCGTGCGAGCGTTTTCGCGCGTTTCTAAATTTATGCGCGAGCGATACAACCCGTTCCGCCTAAGATGATTGATCAACGAACGGGGAATGATTAATCGGACGTGGCGAATTGGCGAGTGACGACGCGCCCCGCGGATTCCCGATCGCCAAACTCGATTTCACGTACATAACGCACTTTTATTTCTCCCGTACGGATGACTTATTTTTCATGCCTCGGTGACTTCGGTAGATCGAATCTACAAGTGGACAACGCGACCGTTGTACGTTCACCCTAAATATCATCAATTATTGTAGCGAGTATTTCGACACGTTTCATTACCGTAATAAGATGAAAAATCGTCCCGATCGCTCTCGGATTTGTACATTTTGTATCTTATCTGATACGAGTCGCGTTAACGCAGCGAGATAGATACACTATTTATTCGCGTTCATTAATCAGCGATGTCTAAAACGAGATCGGGCCAACGAGAAAGGCGCAAATTTTTTTCTCGATAGGTGCTCTCGTTATTCGATACGATTCCATTTAATTCATGAATTTCAATCTTATCGCAGCGTTTCTCGATGAATAGAATATAAAACGTCCGAAACGAGTTCCTTCTCGGAATGAGATCTCGCTCGCCGATACGTCGATCCCCGAGACACAGCCTCGGTGAGGCCGCACAGCGAATCACCCACGCGAATTAATAAACTCGTAAACGCGATCGACGTCGGCGGAAAAATAAACACGTAGCCGTGCGTTTTCACGCTTGAGAACGGTCGACTCGGTTTCGATCAACCTCAGAGTTTCTCAATGTATTACGTAAGCTATCCTCGAATTTCGAGTCTCGAATCGTTTCCGCACACGTTTAAAAATTTGATAATCGTTTTACCACAATGTGGTTGCGAACAATTTGCTGAAATTCAAAAAAATGAATGATTTATCAATTTATTAAAATTAAGAACACATTTTCATAGAGGTAGGTTTGTATAAATGTTGAAAAAAATTTGTGTAATTCGTTCTTTCACGATGTTAAAATTGATATTCGAAAATATGATAAATGAATCCTCTCGAGGGAAATCCTATAAAGAAAAGATCTACTCGACTGTCCGAGCCAGGTAGCAATTAAAGCCGAGTTTCGCGTGCGAGTCGCGTTTTTACGTAACGCGAGAGCTGCGAAATGGAACTTCGCTCGAAGTTACACACAAAGTTGCCTCTCGCTTTCTTTTTGGCAGCGATGCTCTGTTTCGCCCGGATCGGGGCCCGCGATACCCCCAGTCCCCTTCAACCCCTTGTTACGCTCCTCCTGTATACTCTCGTCCGATCTCATCTCGTAGCATGTAACGCGCGCCACGTAATTTACCGCGGCAGGCGGAGGCGCGGTGCACCGGCAGCGAGTAAAACGAAGTGACAGGAAAGTTAACGAGAGTGTATCCACACACTCGGCTGGAAGTTTTGTCGAACGGCGCGAGACGCGCAACACACTCCGAGATGAGCTTTCACGCTTATATATCTCGTTACGTTGCGTGCTTCGCGTGCACGCTCCTCTGTTTCTCCTTCCTTTTTTCTCACTCCGATTTCGTTCCTTCGATCGAGCGAGGAGTTAATTCCGTGTTCTCCCCGAAGAAAGCGATAAATTGCGCTCGTACGATGATCCACGCGGAATTAAACGCTTTTGTCAAAACGGGAAGAGTGCGAGAGAGAAAGAGAGAAAAATAAAGAGAAGGAAAAGGAGAGAGGGATTTCGAAGTACACAGAGTGTACGAGCCGATTGATGGGCTCCCAACTGGCGAGATTAAAACTCGAGAGATCGTTTCGCGCCTCTCTCCTCGCGCTCATAAACGATTTCACCTCCGAGCGTATGGTATTCAGCGATGTATAAACCGAACAATGTCGAACGGGAAGTTCGAAGCTGCGCCAGGTATTTCAATTAAGCTCGCGGACCGCGTGGGCAAGAAAATCCACCACGCGTCTCTCTCCCTCGCACTCTCTCTCTCTCTCTCTCTCTCTCTCTCCGAGCAACGAGACACGACTAAATTGCGCGTTCCGTCACCGTCGTTGACATCGAGTACGATTTTTTCGCGATTAAAAACCATCCCGATATTTTTCCCCCGGGCGATTCTCGTTTCTTGCGATCTCACACTCCGCACGCTTATCACATCGCATTTCTCCACGCGCGAGAGAGTTGCCTTTAAGTCGAGCCGGTCGTCGGGCGGGAGGGGGGAGCGGGGAGCCCCGGCAGATATATCAATCCGAGTCCGTATGAATCTCGCTGACAGGCTTAAGACTCGCGCGGTCGCGCGCGCGCCCGTGAACGAGTCCCGGACAGGTGCGATTCTCCGTGAAAGACGTGCATACGCGAGGCCCCGTGAGTTTCGCGCGCACATGCGTTGAATTAGGTGGAGAGGCAAACAAGACGTACGCCTCCTTTGGAGGCCTCGACGACTCGCCACGGCCATTAGTAAGACGAACTTGTGAATCGAGCGTTTTCTTCTCTCTCTCTCTCTCTCTCCCTCCCGACAGGCGCCTACCATTCTTCGGGAAGCGACTGTCAACGCGGCGGCCACTCCACGTGGAAATCGGAATTCAATCGGTCCCGGCTGATGTGCGAGCGTTAATCGGTCCTCGTTCAACTCGTTCCCTCTCCCGTTCGAGAGGATAAACGCCCTGGCGAATCGGAGAGTTTTCAAAACCATGTTTTTAATCCTCTTATCGCGCACAAAAAATCCGATTTTTCTTGGAAAAGTTATGGTAATCCGGGAGGTGAGACTCCTCGTTCAATTTAGAAAACGTCGGGTGTAGAATGTATGGCCGGAGTACGCTCGAAGGGGGGAAAAATATCAAATCGAGAGGAAGCTGTGGGCTCGCATCCGCGCGATGACGTACGATAAAAAATCTCATTTTCGTTGCACCTTGCGCGAGCCTCGCCACGCCCGCTAAATTATATTTCTCTCAAATCGCTTCGGCGACACGCCCCATTCGTGCTCTCGCCCGCTGGACACCTACGAGGGTTGACGATCGTTCAAATCTCCAGATCTCACCCCGTGCTTCCCGTCTGTCCCAGATGTGGGAACCCGGAAAAATGTCCGAATGAGATATTACTAAGAAATTAGCCAATTATTTTCGAGTCAAAAGTTGCACGGTTTTCGATAAATGGAGTAATAAATTTCTTTGAATGTACAACAGCGAAGCGAACATACGAGCAGAATGACAATTTTACCGAACACGTGCGAATTGACAATCTTTCAATTTCACTCTACAAACTGTTCGATTTCTCTCTCGGGAAATCGGAAAAGCGCCCAAGTGAGAGAAAAAGTCGCGGCTCATAATTGAAAATAAAATCTCTCTGTGAATTATTGCCAAAGCGAACAGCGTACGAGCGGAACGATAATTTCAGCTACTAGGCAGCAAGGAGCGGCGTAAACCTTTAATTAACCGCGTCGCGCAAATAGAAGAAACGTATATATCCAAGCGAGCGATGGGTATATACCGTCGAGCCCATAACGAATTACGCAGTGCGCGCGCGCGAGTCCAATCACCGTAATAACGTAAATATTGTATTGGCTTCCGTACGTAATACGAGTACGTTCGTAACTCATCTCGGCGAAGCCTGCGGACGGTGAGGAGCGCGCCTATGGAAACCGGTGCGTATTTCATTCCGAGAGATCGAGCGAGAGCCCGCGTATAAATAAAGCGCGAGAGCCGCACGCGAGAAAGAACCGAAAGAGTCGATCGGGAGTCCGCATGAATGGAAATCGCGTGAATGACCGAGAGGGTCGACCGCGGAGGTGAGAAATGCGTGATCGAGCGCGACTCGCGACCCCTTCCCCGTTGCGATTATCGTCGAGGCTCGAGTATATTTCGAGAGAGGAACGAGACGCGACGCCAGGAGGCGAAATATGCAAACGACCGATCCCGAACGGGATATTTGCCCAGCGAGATCCGATTTTTTTCGCGAAAAATTCAAATCTCTCCTCGTACTCGCTCGAGTTCGACAGAGCGTTTCATTTCGCATCTCGATGAATTTTTGATGAACCAGCGACGGCCCGAGGCTCATCGGGTCGACGAAAAATTTGAATGGAAATAATTCGCCCCTGGAGAATCGTCCGCCCACTCTTTGATGAATGCCGTGAGTTTAACGGAGCGGATCCCTCTCGTACCCGGTGGCTCGGAAACAAATCGATGTCGTATACATCGCGTGTCTCCTTCTGCCTTTCCGGGAAGAGTTACCTCGTCGCCGAAAAACCGAGGCGACGTTCCGTTAGCGCGTACAGCTGCCTCCGGGTGTGGGATGACGAAATTCGCAATGAGGAGGAGGGGAGAGGGTTAGCTGGACGCGCAAGAGCGAGCCGGAGGCGAGACTACCGACTGAACGACTTCCATCTTCGGAGGGCACCTCCCCCAAGCGCCTCCTCACCCCCGCAACGCGCCCGACCTATAATGATAGCGTGCCCGATGCACCGGACGGCAGCGACGATGCACCTCACAGGCCTAACTACCGGAGTGGCCGAGTGGCCCCTCGCACGAGATGCACTAAAACATTACGTGCGCTTCGGACGCATTCGGAGGGCCCTCCACCAGCGCGGAATATCATCCAGGCTATACAGAGTGTTCTAGAATTACTCTCATTCACAAAAACATTGTGAAACAGTAACAAATAAATTTTTCGGTAAATATTTTTATCCAGTAATCCGTTACTGTTCCGATTACAGAACAACAACGGTAACTTTGAGTAACAACTAATCCGCTCGAGGAACATTTGAATAAAAGAACTAGAGACCGAATGTAGGAAATTACATTTTGTCCATTGCAATTTAAAAATTTTCCTCGAAGAATTATGATTTTTAGACACCCCGTATAGAATTGAAGTACCCTCACCCGTAGGGGCCCGAGTGTGCTATACAGGGTGGCCCAGAAAAACCTTATCAATGGGTATAGGCGGAAAGAGGAGCTCAATCTGAACTCCTCTTCGTCTCGAAAGTCTCTCTCGAAGTCTCGCTCAGAGTTTCTTGTCCAAATTGATTTTTCTAAAATCTGCA
>NCVS01004750.1:10093-28216 GCA_003055095.1 Goniozus legneri | reverse complement strand
ATTGCCGTTTACGATCCATTATTATTATTGCAGCTAATAAATTTATTGAAACTACTTAATATTTGTTTGAAAATACAGAAGCAAATATTTGGTTAAATTTATTTGATAACTATTTGAACGTATGCATATAAAAAATTGACGATTCCGATAATGAAATCATTCATTATCACAAGCGTTCTTCAAATGTTTACGCTGAACAAGAAAACCTGATCGAACACTCAAGTCAAAAATTAAAAGTATGGTGAGAGACACAGTTACATTAAACTTGAATTTTTTTTTTTTAGTAGGTACCTATACAAAAGTGTTGAACTAAACTTTTGGACAGCGGTAATTTTTGATAGCATACGAAGATTCCCAACAAAATTACTTTCAAGAAGGCACCGTTCACCCTCTATAACCCCGCAAAGGTTCGCATGAGAGTTCGATCGAAACAGTTTTGTAGAATGAATTTTATAAATATTTATCGCAGGTTGGCTAGTTCTCACACGCAAATCGAAAACTATACAGTCCAGATTGCACAATGTCGTAATAATCGATAATCCGACGGCGCTTCGAATGCCTCGAAGAAAAAACATTGATGCGAGAAAAAATTATTCAAATGCAAGAGAGAGAGAGAGAGTGAGATATGAAATTGGGTTTTCATTCGTATCGGTCATCGGCGCTCGTTCATACCTCTCCTCTGATGTCACGCTTTCCACGCGTACCTACTTAACCAAACTCGACGTAGGTATGTATATCTACGCCCAGGACTCTTATCGATCTTGACACTTGTGTACCTTCGTACGATTCACACACATGTCCTGACAAAACGAATTATTCTACTTATCCTTTCTTTCGCTATTATCAGTCATTATCACACGTGAACGCGGAAGTCCGACTTTGATCATGTGAATGGAATTTCATACAAGTTGGGAGGTAATCATTCGTGTTTTTACAAACAGATAAGATATCTACGCATGAATAACGTATATTAACAAATTACATAGAAAGAATTACCGTACGTACTGTACTTGCCGGACCAACAGCTGCCGCAAATCAACCCAACTTTTCCTCCCATATTGCTGGAAAATTAATTGACCCTCGTTTGAAGAAAAGAGCGTACACGAAAAAAACACTAGACAGGAAACTTTTTATCCTTCCTTGTGCGTCGCTCGTGGGCGACGCACGGGAGGAACTGGAACGATGTGTGCCTCTATCTACCACCGGTGTAAACGGTCTGAATCAACAATGTCGTCTGCGTTCTATCCCCCCCTACCATCGAGTCTGCGTTCTACACTCGTTTTTCACTTCAAGGGTGTACGAGACCATTCAGCCGATCGTGTATCCGTCGCTCTGTTGCTTCTCGCCGGCCGATTTCATGTCTCCGTGTTTAAAGCGCTTTTCCGTATTCAGAATAAAAATGAATAATATTCCACTTTGCTGGCACACTTGCACAGGCACTCGCACATAAATTAATCCTGGTAGGTTCACTGCACTCCGATACTTTCCGTAAACGACTCGATCGATAATTCATTCTTATATTTAGTTTTTTCTCTAGCTAATAACATCGGTTTCATCAATTTATCATTTTACCGATCATCGAAATGTTTATACGATTGTTCCCATTCAAAGATTACATTAATTTTGTAACGTAAACGTATCGAGCGAATTTCAAAACTTTTTGAAGATTACCAGTGATTGAACCAAGTGGCATAATACGCGGAAAATACGGAACGAACTCGCGTTACAGCGATTCGCATTCATTCCAACTGAAAGTAATTTTTACTTCTATTTTTTCGAAAATGAATCCATCAAATGAGAATCTTTTCCCTTGCAGTTCGATGGGTGAAATATGAAAAAATCGATCCCTTCACTGGTTCTATGTGTATCCATTGAAATAGGGGAGCGCTAGCCCTCACGTATGTACTGTCTGCTTATCACACAGATGACAAGCCATACAGCGAAACAACAATGAGAATTTCTAATTATATGTAAAATAATGATCGATTGATATATTGATGTATATGGTGAACGTGGCTTAAGTCTCGAAAAACGATAAACCGATCCCGTTATCCGAATCGGCGCGCTCAAGCCGGAGCTAAAATCAATAGGCGCGTTCAATACGAATAATACGCGACGAATCTCATGGTGACGCATTGAGCGCCACCGGCTGACTGACTGACTTTGTCTCTCGTGTCCTCTCTCCCAGCAGCGGTACACCTCCGTTCTCCCAGTCGAGTCTCTCCCTCCCTCTCTTCTCTTTCTCTTTTCCATTCGGCGCGCGAAGCCGGCCCCACCGGCCGACTTCATCGATATAGCCGGAGAGGGGGGCTGTGTATAGCATACCGATACATCGTCCCGACTGCACACACACACAATTGCTTTTGTTTTACGTATATGTATAGAAAGTTCTGTCGTTAAATTTCACCATTATCGATTATTATTGCAGAAAATTTTTCCTCGGCTCTTCGCTAATTTCATTTTTTATTTAAATATCCAAACGAATCAAATACATAATTTCAATAACGATTTTGTTCCTAATTTGCCTAGCACCGATCATCAATTGATTACCAATGAAAAATTACGACAATATAAATGATTATTTCGCTGAATTATTTTTGAACTAGGCTTTCAACTTTATACCCAACGCCAAGTAATAGGTGTCTTCAACATTAGCCGACTTAACATCCTATGTGGCTCTCCGAAATGTGGGTCCCAAGACGACCGTGGTGTTCTGGCGAAATAATAAAATAATCCGTGCTCCATAACGGTATAAAAACGAGGTGAAATTTAACTAGAAATGACAAATTAAAATATACAAATGAGTACAATTGTTATTGAAAGATGCACAAGGACGGTAAGCGGTTGAGTTCGCGTTTTGAGGCAATTTACGGAAACCGGTCGTGCGAGAAAGTGATAACAATCGCGATTATGCTCCGTTTAGCAAGTTCCCATGCGGAGCCGGAGCATTTATGAACGACTGGGAACGCTTGCCGTTGGCCGCTCGAGCGACAAACAATGAGCACCACTTGTGTACGCGATTCGATGATTCCTTTCCGTGCGTAAATGCTACGGTTGAGTTCCCGTTACACAAGATCGTAACACGATAGAACGAAGAGGTGCATAATCATTCGTGCGCTTAATAGTTTATGCCTCTAGAATATGTAATGGAGCAAAATTTTATTTTTTTGAAATCACTCGCTGAGTGATATCGATCAATTGATGTTAGTGTGATTAGATTCATATTATCAGGTCATAATATCAATGCGAGTCGAATTTTGTTCCTATAGATATTGTTCTTTTTACGGTATCGAAAATTTTTAGATTCGATCCAAATGCATATTTTAAAACTACCATGGCTTACCATGGTACTGATACCAAGGTATCAGTACCTTGTCAATAGAGTTCTCATAAAATCTCAATCTCAATAGAGTTTGATACGAGTCAAAATTTTCCTTCTCTCGATATACGATTAGTTATATACTACCAGAAATAAAAATCGATATTTTATTCGGTATTTCTTGCATTAAATTTTCCGATATTTTTCGCATAGTATTTTACAGCATTCTAGGCAATACTTTTAACATTTTTAGTACTGGAAAATCTTATGCGAAGAGTATAAGATAAAGTATTGTAAAAGTAACTAGAAATCCAAATCGAAATACTGTGACGAATATTATAAAATATTACTTTTATAATACTTTATCTTATACTCTCCGCATGAGATTTTCCAATATTAACACGTAATGTTAAAAGAATTATTTAGAATACTGCAAAATTCTATACTGAAAATACCGGAAAATGTTATGCAAGAAATACCGAATAAAATATTGCAAGATCGCCAGAAAATTTGCAAAGTTTGATTTTCGACTATCGATTTTCAGAGTTTCACAGCTCACGTATAGTTATCCGCAATTTTTTAGGCACCTGTTGCGCTTTATCGATTCGAGATCACGCACAATTGTTTTCATATTCATTATCAAAGTCCGAGTCTACTTCGATGTCGCGATGTCGAATCGATTCTCGCTTTTGATTGACCCAAAATGCCCGCACATCTTACGTAGTATCTCGGAAAGTGCATAATAGATTTTTAAAAAGTTTTTACCATTCGGGTGGACATCAACTAACCGATGGTCAAATTTTTTAATATACACTTCCTCAACCTATACACCCTATGCTGTCGAAATGGATATACCAATACACTGCAGTTCTTGTACTCGTCGCACTTTGAAGGAATTCTAAAGGTCTCGATCTGGTCACACTGCCTCGTGCATGTCTGAGTGTATTGAACTCGTGGCATCGTACACAAAGAGTGATTTGTATGTTTACACTTACAACAGTTACAGTTTCAATTGATAAGATATTATGTAATAATCGGCAAGTTAAATTTTAACTTGTTCGAAAAATTGCCACCGATACTCGTCTCTTGTTTTTTCTCTCTTTATCAAGCACACGGGAGAGAGGAAGGGGCAGTGAACTCATTTGAATACCCATGTGAAAAAAAGGTTCGCGAATTTTCGAGCAGATCGCGCGATCTGTCGAATGAACCCGATATGATTCGGTCATTCTCTCTCCCTCTCTCTCTTTCTTTCTTTCTGTTTTTTTCTTTCGTTCGTGTCTTCTTCATCAGCGGCCCTTACCGTTACTCATCGGATTACCGTCCAGTGAAAGGATTCATACCATACGAGCCATGCTTGCATTCGCTATTACGTCGAGACTGATGTTCAACTTGCTTAAGGCCATAAGGTATACCACCGTGACCGTCTTTCACTACAGGAATGAACATTTTTCATGTAACATAATTATTCTCAATAATAATTTCTTTTTTACATATAAATAATTGGAGTACGGGAAAAATACGTGTAACGAAGTGTCTCTTGTGAAAATTATATAAATTTATTGTCACCAGTGCTATTAATCATATTATTATTGTCATTACGTATTACGTATAAAAATTTGTTCATATGTATATAATATATTTATATAAAATTACATAGATCGACATTGACGAATGAAAAATAATAATTTCGCTGAACGATATAATCTGATACAGATAAGTGAACTCAAGTTAATTATATTTGTACAGATCTCTTGGTGTGTGCTAATAATCTATGTACAAAAATTGCTACTTAAATATGACCGCATATGAGTGGCTCTTGAAAAGTTAACGAGAGTGCGATACAGTTCACAAAATAGTAACGTAAGAGTGGAAACGGAGATTCGGTTGAAATATTCACACAACTCAACTCGGACGTTACAGTCCTAAGCTTTATGTCCGCTATAGGGCAGAAATTACGACTGGCAAATTGCGTGTTTTACAGCTTTCCTTTTTTCATTTTCCTATTGGGCAATTACCCGACCCTGATTCATTAATAACTGCACGAAAAATTCGACACCGACGACTCGGCTCAATTCAACGCTATAATAATCGATAAAAAATTTTCAATTTCACGGCATTCGTCAAATGCTCTCACTTTTCATTTTCGTAATCGATCAAAGACAATCGGTTCGTTCGATTCGAAAAATCGGCAAAAGACAAACCTTCGATTACCTGTGAAAACTGATGTTTTAAAACGCCCGCGTACATATACCGCTTGTTTAATTTCTACGTGACAACATGACCCACACACATTCGCGTACATGCAAACATACATACGTATTCAGGCCGTGTTCCAACTCACACCTCGAATATCGATCGACGACTCTCGAAATCGAATCATCGAATCGTAAATAGAAAAATGAATTCCTTAAATTCGCAGTATGAAATATCAAGATTTAGAGACAAAGTGGGTAGCAAGTTGGAACGTGGCAGCATCGAGCGATAATCACAAATCACATATAGATAATCTATAACGAGAGTTGGCGTATACATATAATAGTAACTATTTTCGAAGTGGCCGAAATTGAAAGAGCCACTGTGTACACGTAGTCACAGGTACATTAGAGTCATATAAAAGTCGATTTGGCAAAGTAGGAGAACGAGGAACCGAATCATGGAGCTATTGGAACACGGGCTGCATACGTCACTTCCTGAACACCGCACTTGTCTTGACGAGCCACTCACCTGTAGCCCGGTTACACGCTTCCTTCAACTCGACCAGTTCTTGAGCCTTGTTCGTCTCGGTTTTGGCTGGCCGTTTGAAATCCGTGAGAGTGGATTGTTTTTGCCCTACTACTCCGGCGTCTCCGTTGTCTGGTGAAACCATCGTCGTCGTCGTCGTCGTCGTCGTCGCCGTCGCCGTCGCCGTCGCCGTCGCCGTCGTCGTCGTCGTCGTCGTCGTCGTCGTCATCGTCGTCGTCGTCGTCGTCGTCGTCGTCGTCGTCGTCGTCGTCGTGGTTGTCGTTGTAGTCGTCATCGTCGCAAACTCTTGTCGATGATCTGATATTGGCAACCCTCGCCCCGATTCCGCCATCGAGATTCGCTGCTGCTCCTGGAGTAAGCAGGCGCTCGACAGCAGGTCCCACTGGCGTAGCTTCTCGCGATCGAGACCGAACGACGCGCCGGCGCTCGCCGCGTCCTGATTCGATCGCGCCGGGGGAAGGTTGCCTTCCGCTAAAAAATGATTCACATCTTCGATATTTGGCTTACGGTAAGCCTCGGTTTCCGGGTCCCAAACGTAACCACCCGCGCTGATACGCTCCACCGATAGACTCTCGTAGGTGAGGTCATCGATAGCCGAGGGCGAGTGATCCTCTTCCTCGTTGTTCTCGTCTTTTTTGATTCTGCGCTTGACGCGAGGCCCCACGGCTGCCGTTTCGTCGGTGCCGGCGCTTCGAATCACGCTATCGTTCACGTACGTAGCACCTCGTGTTATTTTAGCGCGAGAGCTTTTCGATTCCTGGCAGGTTGGCCTCGGCTGGCTGTCCAGGTTATCGAGAGATCTGGCGTGGCGCAAGCTCACTCGGCGCAAGCTCTCCCGCCAGAGAGAATCTTGCTCCCATGGGTCTTCCGCTGTGTTTGTATTACTGGCAAGATTTTGCAAAGGCGAACGACTGACGGCTCGTTCTTGCGTCTGTGGTGACACCATGCAGACTCTGTTGGCTCGATTACGCTGCTCCACCAGATTCTGAAGTCCCACGTCATCCAGCAGACCCTCCAAGGATCTCGATCTACGATGCGAGGTTTGCGCGGTTTGTGGAAATTCCGAACTTGGTTGTTCGGGATCAACGGAAGTCGAGGATTTGTCGCGAAGCCCATGAGGATAGATATTCCTCGCATTGACGTCTGGTAACGAGAAGTCCGGTAATGGATCTGTAGATTTGACCCTCCTAAGTGTATCGGCTTCGTAAAAGTTTCTCTTGTCGACTAGATCGGCTTTGTTGTCGGCCAACAATTGACAAGTAGTTTTTCGCAATTCCGCCGCTATACGCCTCGCTTCGTCGATATCGTCAACCTGAATTTGCCGAGGAATCTGACGTACGATAGGATTGATTATACGGCCAATGTCGTTCCTTTTGTTCAAACCGCTCGCGTCGTCTCGTTGATTATTCAGTTGGGGCAATCGCGAGGTATGACCTATCAGCCTGGTTGTTTGCATATCAATCGCGTTCCCTCCACCTGTTTGTAAATCGGAATAATAATAAGGAGCACCTGTCTGCTCGTTTTGCATTCGTTGTTCGTTAGTATTCGTCAAGTAAGACGAACGAGAGGTCGCTTTGACGATCGAAGTTTCCGTAGCAAATCGTAGAGAGTCTTCGCTCGGAGAGGATCTATGATTCAGTGCTACGGTGTATTTCGATGAGTCGTGACTCGCCGAGCGAGAGTGATTCGGTAGGCGTTGATCAGAGTAGGAACTCGCGGTGATACGCGCGTGCAGATTGCCGGCCGAAACTGATTGTCGACTAGGCAATCTTTCGCACGTAACCGAAATCGAAGCCGAACTCACAGAGGACGTAACAGAGTAGTTGGAGTCGTTCGTCATTCGGCATCGACGACTCTCTTCTCTATTCTGTTCGGCATCGGAAGCCACTGCCGGGGTTCCTCTCATCGGCGAAAATCTTGATATATTCTCGTAATGAGCGTCCCCTGTGAAAGATTGCGAATGTTGATGGGGTGGTGGGGCGTCGCTCACTCGTATCGATGGTAAGCTGCTCGCGGAGTTAGTTTTGGCGTGTGTGGCGTAACAAAATGGTTGGTCCAAACCGCTACACGTTGCCAAATTGATGTTCCTCGAAAGGTCTTCACAGGTCGTTTTTTGCAATTTGTCCGCTACCAGCACGCTCTCATTGTTGAACCCATAAATGCTGTTGTAGCTGAGATCTTTCGTGTACAAATCAACGTTGAACGCGTCGCGCGATTGCAGCTTTTCGAGATATTGATCGAGATCGATACTGGTACCGTCGAAACGACTCCCAAGAGACTCCAGCTCATCGAGGCTATCGAGCACTTCGCAGACATCGTCGCTCACGGGTCTCCTCTTCAACTTCCTGTGGCGTGCGACCTCGTCGGGATTTCGTAATTCTACCGTGTCATTGCCGGAAGCACTCTCGAGCGATATTCGACTGTCACGAAAAGTGGAACTCGACGTACCGTCGGAAAATCTCGACGATGGTCTATAATTTTCGACTTGCCCGGTTGGCTTATTCCATAATTTCGGAGAATCTCCAACTTCGGAATTATCTTTCGTCGAGACTTGAAATGAGGCTTTTTTCGATTCAATCGATTCGATCATAACTAGCGATTCTAGATCGTCAAAGGGAGGCGGCGAACTCGGAATAGGAGGAGGGAAAACGAGCTCGCTATCGGAAGAATCGTGTAATTCCGCGATCATGTTCCGACTCGTTCCTAAATAGTAAGAGGCTGGTCGAAATGTATCGGAAAGACTGAAACGGGGATGTCGAGGCTCGTCGAGAGACTCCAAATCTTTCGACGATTCGTCATCGGCATCGGAACTATCCGATTTCAACGTTGTCAGGATATCTGGAAGATCGGTTCTGGTCGATGAAACCTCATAATTGTCTCGTTTTTGAGTCAATTTAGCAGTTCTCGTCTCGTCATTTTCCGACAATTGATTCACCTCCATGTAGACAGGTTCCATTTTACTGTCGGACACACACACAAATTCATAATGAGGGGTATCCAAGGTGGAATAATTGTTAGGATCGTGTAGTCCGGCATCGCTGCTTGGCGCTAGGAGCGAATGGCCCGATCCATTTTGCGACATTTCTACGTACGAACTTTCCTCGTGGTCGACATTCGCGAACAAGCTTTCCATCATTTTCGAACTTTGTCTGTCGTCGTTATTCGGATCCAGAATGGCTTTTCTGGGTGTCATAGGCAGGTAATGTTCCTCGACTCCGGTATCTTCCGGTTTTGGTGAAGTGTTTAGGTCTCTGCCCTCGTCGGACAATTGGTCGCCATGCGTCACAAGAGACTCCGTCACGCTCAATCTCGTATAGCCCGGATTCGAAGTGACTCGCAATTCGTCTCTAATTTCCGGCTCCGCGAGACTACTCTTCTCTGTTTCTCGCTCGATTGGAAGATTTTCGACTATTTTTACTGTTTTTTTCGTTGCAACTTGACACAGGTTAGTCTTCGATTGAAGCACGTTCCGATTACGATCTTCTCCGCGCTCTTCTCCACCGCTTTTCTCATGATCATTATCGTCCAAGTCACTTCCCGTTTCGTATAAAAGAGTTTCCGTATCGCTGAAAACTCCGCGATGCGAAACTTGATGATTTTTATCGCTCATCTGACGAGCGTGTTGAGACTTTCGTTCAAAGTCGGCTAATAAATCTTTGACGGATTTGTTACTGTCATTCGAATCTTGTTTTACGTGAATTTTGTTCATAGATCGGGATGGTTCAGAGTTTTCTTGTTTCTTTGTATCGCCCAGAGAAAAGTTTCTAGGAGGTATCGAGGCTCTCCTCGTGCATTCTAATTTAGAGACATGAGCTTCGGTAGCCTGCGGGGGAGAGACTTTCAACGGCTCTTGCATAGACAACATCTCTTTCGTAGGACTCGAATGATCCATGCTCGTCTCGAAGGAACGTATTCTGGACTGAACCAGGTTTAACATTTTCGACTTATCCACCGTTTCATTGACTCTTGCTTTCTCTTCTTTACCGTCCGGTCTAATGTACTCGTAAGAAAATTCTTTCGCGATATCATTTTCATCGAGGTCGTCTTCTCTAGCGTTCCACTGAACGTTCTTCTGCGCATGCCAATTCTCACGTGGAATGTAACCAGCCAGTGTGCTCAGTCTACCACCCTCGGTTATGGTTACCGCCTGATCGATACCGTAACATGTCGACGTTTTCAATATACTCAAAGGTTTCTTCGTGGGTTCCAGTTTTGATTCCTCTGGTGTATCGACCGACGCTGATTCCCTTGTCGATTTTTTATCGGATTGCGAGGAACGGGTCGATTTGCTCTTTCTGGATAGTGATGGAAAGCAGACTTCCTCGTAGCCAGCGTCCGGAGGAATACCGCCATGAGAAGAATGACGAGTTGAAATGTTCGCGCTGTTTTTACGTTCGTTGGGATTGCTCGAGGTGATGGTGTCAGCCAACTTAGCACCGCCGTGAGCGTCATCTTGAACGACCATTGCCAATGATCGATCCTCTCCGATTTGCCGGGAGCTCCTTCCTGCATGCGAGGGTCTGCGTGTACGCTTCCTTCGGACATCGTCCAGGTCTGATCCGTATTCATTGACATATATAAGGGACACGAGTATGTGCATTAACTCTTGTGTTATATTATTCGGTAACTGTGATTGCAATAAAGTGCCCCAAATTCCGCAACCTGTTGTCAAGCGAAATTTCCGAGCTGCCGAGACCATTTTATCGAATTTATCGATATTCGTTTCGTTTCGATCAATAACTTTTCTCGTATATATCTAAAGAAGAGGATGACACGCGATACGATAAAGCTAAAACTCACTAGCGAATACATTTAATATCAATATCGTGAAATTTGTGAACGAATAAATTCATCGATCGAATGATCTTGACAGTTAGTCCATCGACAATGGTTAATGTAATACGGCGCAAATACAATATAAACTACAGAGAATGGGACACAAACTTGCAAATATTGTTAAATATGGTTAGTGAATTTGCAGCATGCCATGCTGACCCGCGTTATACTTGTGTTTTCAATTTATTTACGTGAATCCCGACAAGTGGCATTTTTCTACAGACAATATCAGACATTCGGAAGAATCTATTTCGTATAATTGTTAATTTCATTCCCATTCACCAACCAGTCCAGACCCAACAGCAGCAGACAAAAAGGAGCCCCGCGGAGAGAATCTCGTCGGTAGACATTTTTTGGTTCTTCCTCTCTTCATTTTTCAATCGCAACAGCGCCGTAAGATATGAGTTCTTGTCGAATACTCGTATGAAAGTTCATTGTGATAGAAATGGAGAAAAACTCGAAGAAGAAGAAATTCTGCACGTATCGTATTCTTCTTGGATTTAAAAATATTGTTAGTGGACAGGATTGTTCAATTGACCGTATTAGTCTAAGTTAGAACGCTATGCCCTTCCTCGAGCAGGAGCAACGTTAGACACGATTTATAGCGATAAACCATATTGCGTTAATCACATTTATTAAATAGATAGTATTAAAAGATATATTATAATACGTTTACGAAGTACCTCTCTAATATGTAATTAATCTTTTTCTAGCGAAAAAGACTTGTTTCTCATTCGAACAAACGGTAATGCGCAACGATTGATAATTTCATAAAATGTCATCTCGCAAATATCGACTTACGTATGAAATTCATTAATATGTTGTATAATTAACTAATAATCACTAAACATGATTGTTCGAGACACGAAAGAATATTATACTAAAAGCTATTTGTACATAAAATTTGTAAAATGTATTAAAGATAAATTTTTAAGACGTTTTATTAGAAATTTTGAAAAGATTACGACAAAAGAGTGTCCCGTTATTCTTGTATGTATGCATTTTTTCCTCCAGAAAAGCCAAAGAACGAAAAACAAAAGCGGTACGAATTAAATAATAAGCTCAGGTGAGGTATCCCTACCTTCGTCGTCACTGGAGTAGCTATTATAGCGCGAAACATTGTTGATTGTGCGTCGACCGTCGGAGCTCTTGCTCCTAGCGTGGGAACGGTGGCCGTCGTCTCGCCTGCGCGAATGACGGGCTTCCGCCACGGAAGCCTCGTGAGCAGCCAGATCTAGGAGCGCCTGCTGCTTGTAATAACTCGACAACTCATTTTGCGTTGTTCCCCGATTCGTCGATCCCGATGGTTTTCTCGTCAAGGGCGACTGCAACATGCGTTGCTTCCACTCCAAAAGTCGCTTCATCGACTCTTCACGCTGAAATATCGATACATCGTTAAACTCAAATTTACTTTTTCCATACCGCCATTCCTTCGTAAACTTCATAATAGCAATAAGCAAGATGTGTGTCATAGTGCTGTAAATGACGAGCGATAATTGGCAACCGTTTACGGTACACATATGACCAATAACTCGAGAATTTTCATGTTACAGGTGATACAGATCCATAATAATTTTATACGTTTGGAAATAGAATGAGAATACGCTGTTACAAATTACATGTCGAATAAAATCATATTTTTGTCATACCCACACCGAAAGTTTGTCATTTTGTGCATGTATAGCGGGCGTAAAGTAATTAAATGGCGCCTGCTCACAGGGGCAATGTATACGATAAAAATAAATATCAATATCCATGCTCAAGTATAGAAAAATGTTATGTTAATGCACTCAATGACCAACTGTCGGTGTAGGTGTGACAAAAAAGGGTTGCGCTCGTGCGAATTCCGAATGCACTTCGGCTCGTCTTGGACACGCCAGGTCTCCTCGGTGCATCGACAACTTGAACCTGCCTACAATCGTCTGTTTTGCACCCTTAATGCATAATGTATTATTTAGTGAAAAATGGCGAACAAAAACTGTAACAGCTGACCTGTTGAATTTTTCGTTCACCGTCTCGCGAATCCTGGCCCGAAGATCGCTCGGCGTAGTCATCGTCGTCCATATCCAAGAGCGCAGGATGCCGTGTCCTCGGCAGTCTTGCGGAGGCGGATCTGGCGAACTGTTGCTGATCGTTCCAGCGCCTAACTCCTGAGTAACCGGTGTGGCATGTCTGCTCCGTGTAAGGTATGTGGCTCGCGTGACTCGGTGGCCTGCCGTCGACAATTGGCGACTCGTAATCTCGCTGGATCCGTCGTGGCTCGTTCGTCTCGTCCAGACGAGTCAACAAGTCTCGGCCGTTCGATTCGTACGGCCTTTCACGGAGCGATCGCCTCATTTTCGCATCGTTGATTGTCATACTTTTAAATAAATATTAATCATTAATCGGAGCAAAATAAATTTTTTGTCCCATTCACACCGAAGCTTTGGCATTCCGTGTATGTTTGGAGGGCGCAGAGTGAATGACGTCACTTACTTTGCGTCCACTACAGATGCACGAAATTGCAAAATTTGCGTATCAATAGGACAAAATTTACCATTCGTTATTAATACGACTATAAAATTCGTACTCGACATGCCGTTGCAATGATTGCGGAATTCCGTGCGCTTGACGGATATGATCGCGGTGAGATCGTCTAATCGCAGAACAAGGAGTGTCCAGTGGATGTGTATTCACTTTGGTATCGACGTCACGTGTTGCCGAGTTCATCGAGGGTGTTGTTGCCCTCGATAAAGACTGATTCCTCTGTTGTTGATGATGCTGAGGTGTCTGATGAAGATACGCAGCCGACTGACGCATCTGTGCCGCATACCTGGAAGGAACAAAAGAAATATAATAAATATTTGTTGAATATAATGGGAAATGATAATCTTTAAATACGCAATATTGTATATTTTACCTCTCTTCGGAGTAGAAATAACCATCGCTGGCCAATTCCGTTGGATTAACGATATCCAAACTGGATTTTGGCCTCTGTGGACGTCTCTGCTGACTCGGATTATTTCCATTCAGGGTCGACATCTGCTGTTGCGGCCTTCTTGTCGCTTCGTACTCAAGAAAATCAGCGCTGTGAGGTCTTGGCGGAGGCTGTGTCTTTGGATGTCTCATCACTGGCGCTAATAATTTAAATAAGTACAATGATTGTATTATGGGAAGAAATTGAAACGTTTGAGCGATGAAATTATGTAAATATGTATACCTTGTGGAGGTGATGCTGGTGCGTAAAGTTGTTGCTGTTGTTGCCCGTAAATTGGAATAGGCGTTGGCGCAGGTCCTTTCGAGTATCCTACCGGACCGGCTGGTCTTTGATACAATTGAGGTGCACCGTACACATCTTCGTAATCGCCATTGCTTCTGTTACCTCTAGGTTTCGCGCTACGTCCATAAGTGTCCGGTGTTCTCCTTTCAGAAGACTGGACTTGTTGATTGTACCCGTAATTCAGACCGGACTTGTCGGTGCGTAAATTATGCTGTTGCTGCTGGCTTATTCTCGTTACATAAATCGAGCTATTCCGATCGTAATCAGATATTGGACTCTTCGTAGCGGCGCGTGAGTCTGTCGAGACGGGCGATTTCCGATGGTAGTCCGGATCTGGCGAGGATGTTGAGTAATCGTTCGATCCATCAGCTAACCTTCGTGGTTTTGGAGGTGCGTTCGCGTAAACTGGTTGCCCATAATTTCTTGGCACTGGCTGAACAGATTGGACATTACCCGGGCCCGCTTGAGAAGGTGTAAGCTGCTGTTGCGGCTGTTGCTGAATCGGTAATTTGTGCTGGTGAGGTAGAGGCTGAGGTGGATACGGAGCTGGCATATGCTGATGTAGCAAAGCTTGATGTTGATGCGAGTGTCCTGGCTGCAGCACCGAGGAGCCTGGTGTGTACTGTTGTTGGGACGTGCCAGGCTGATATGCCGAGTGAGGCTGCATCCAGCCATTGACTATTGGCTGAACTTCGTTTAGAAGATTGTTGCTAGAATTACAGGTTGGATTGTCGGTACATCCGTTACCGTTGGTACCGCTTAGATTTGGAAATGAGGCAGTGTTTGCGCTGTTTGGACTCGAATTGTTGTTGGACGCGTGGCTGGGGTCGTCACGCGATTGGAAACCATGAAACCCGGAATCACTATCATCCGCACTTTGATTTAACATTGATGATATCGAAGAAACGCTAGGCCTAGCGCTGTGTTCACCATCCACACCACTTGCCATTTCGATGGCC
This sequence comes from Goniozus legneri, assembly GCA_003055095.1. Classification (NCBI taxonomy): domain Eukaryota; kingdom Metazoa; phylum Arthropoda; class Insecta; order Hymenoptera; family Bethylidae; genus Goniozus; species Goniozus legneri. The sequence continues at coordinate 13,101 of NCVS01004750.1, read as the reverse complement.
ATTGCCGCGTTTCCCGCTCTAAGAAGAAATTAATTCTCTCATCAAAAAATGTAGCATGTATAACAAAATACTTATGGTCATAGCTAACGCCTCTTTGAAAGGCAAAAGTTCAACCCACTTACAATAACAAATATTTGTCCGTATATAATTAGGTTTGAAAATATCGCGCGTCGATCGATAAAAAGAATGCACCTATAAGCGTTTTACAAGTATGTATACAACATTAACGTGTTTATCGCATTTCTATGAGTCTGTATGACTTTCAGATAACATGCTATTGTATTAACATTTTGTTAAATAATTTAATTTCTTTTCAATATGGCTCTAGGTTTCGATCATAAATGTATTTAAGGTAACTAATAACGAAATTGATTATTCTTCTTGCTTTTTATCGAAGTCGTTAAACAAATTTTGTGGTGTGAAAATTTTAATACTCTTTTCTTTTACTTTATACTAATGAACCTCACAAGATATAAAAATAGGTGAACTTTCATAGGCTTCATGAAGCGTCATATAATGCATTTGTTTATGTACACGCCAGTAGTAAAAAAATCAGAGTCCTTTCCAAAACGTTATTCAAATTTTTGTTTTGTATGGATACACGTAAAATGTGACTGTCGGACTAATTTCAGGCCAAAAAGTTGAGCAGTTAAAATTGTCCGTAAAACTAAATTTTGAAGCCCGACCGATTTCTGGTACTGGATTTGAATTTGATTCTCACTCGGAATCGCATTCTTCCATGAAGCAACACTTTAGGGCCTGGTGAGAAAAATATCTAATTCTTCATATTTTTTCTTCTACATCTTCAAAGTTTATGAGTAAATAATGCTTACGGGCTAGGATCTTGTAGAAGAGTTGCGAGTGTTAATACATTGACCCACTGATTCATGCTCTCGCGACTGTCGGCAGCGAAATGGTACGTTCTCATGTTCGCGTGCTCGGCCCTGAAGGCGAACTTCTTATTAACCTTGTCCTCAGGCCTGCATATAGTGACTTTGTAAGAGGGCAATAATATGGAACCGAGGAGCTTGCCCTCCTCTGGACCTGTGAAAACATAAATATCATTTTTCAGTCTACTTGATCCAAAGTGGAAATTTCACTAGAATTCGTAATAATGCAATTTCGTTATAATTATACAAAGAAAAATAGTAGTAGAAAACTCAGGAAGCATTTTTAGTAAATGCCTCTGATAAATGGAGATTTAAAAAGCCCTCGTGAAATCTTCGATTATCATTGCAAAGTCAAGTGAACAACAGCTTATTTCTTTTCGTTTAGTTTATGGAACGCCGTTTATACTCGTACCAAGGGCAGAAAAAAAAGCGTACCGAAGCATACCAAACTGCCACAAACGAATTTACATACTAGCGTAGCTGGCATCCAGGAAAATTTCTTCTCTTCTATGACCCTTTTTGCTTTGTCGTGTATTTTTCAAGCAAAAGATTCAATGTTATCTTTGGGTTTAAAAGAAAAATTAAAAAGTCGTTTATCTGGACAAGATACAAATAGGATAAAGCAGACAAATGTGCCTCGTTATTCGGATAGTTGAAATGAAAAGACAAATATGGAAGCCAATCTAGGTAAATAATAGTTCATTATCGATAAAAAAATTACGATGATATTATAGACGACAAGTTGTAATACAGACCGAAACGTATTTAGCGAACTCCTTTTAATTATTTAAATAAAGTCACTAAAGTTAAAAAAAGAATAGATCTAGAGAATTTCTCTACAGGCTGGAGAATCAAAGAATCTGAAAATGTGTAGGTGAAAATAGAAACATTTTAGGAGTATATTACAAATGTACTTAATCCATGGCTTCTTGTTTTTCTTTCCAATACACGTCTTACACACGTAATAAATATAAACTGATGAAAAAATAATTTCTTGGAAAAAAAAATTACAAAACCGGGATATGTCCATAGGCTGGGGTACCAGGGCATGATGAATTGCGACGTGTGTTTGTCTTTAGTAGAGGGTAAGATGAAAAGGCGCCCACAAAACTCGTACATTATATCTAGCTGGACTAGTATTGCGCGAATGCTAAGACATTTGAGAAAAACTTTTCGTTAGCGTGTCCGTTCTTCGGAAGAGGAGAGGAAGTGAGTCGCACGAGACAAGATAAGAAGTGTAGTCTTTTGGTTCTTGGGTTGTTCGGAATGGAAAGGAGCCGTTTCAGTTGAATTATTGAGCGGCTTCTTTCCATCTCGTGACATTATAGAAACTTCCTCCATCTTTAAGAGGAAAATTCGGTGCGAACTCAAGGTACACGACATGTTATTCTGCAATAACGGTTCGTCGACTATTGCGACACTAGCACTAAAGAGAAAAACAACTCTAATTTCGGATTGATTATCGGTTCTCTGGTCACTGCGTGACGTCAATAGGACTCGACAGCATTTTACGCGCGGCTAAAGGAAATATGCGAGAGAAAAAATCCAACGTGGAAAAATCAATATTTGAATAACACATGTCAGTTCTCGTCTCGCATTATTAATCGAATAGGAAACCTCGCGGACAAAAAACCGAGAGTAAACCGGACAAAAAATCGGTGTTCCTCGGTGCCCTACGTTCGCTTATCAACTAAATTTCAATAGCAAGAAATTATACGAAAAAAATTACATTCATAATATATGTATGTATACATATATTCCATTTTCACCTCACCCCATATCAATTTCACGTATAATGTTTCTTCGTGAAATACAAATTTTTTAACGTTTGACCAAAGTCGATTGTAATCTATTTCACAGATGAACATCATTAAATGGATGAGATTCGCGGAAGTAAGTAATCTACAAGTAGGATTCGAATCTCAAGCAAAGCTGCACGTAAGTAGTTAAACTCGAGAATAACAGTCTAACTTGACGTATTGACGCCCAGAATCGCAAACTAATAACAACTCATTCGAGCAAATAGTACGCGATTTCAGTGAACGACAAATTCATTGATTAAAGATTAGTTATGAACCAGAATTGACATTTTTATCATGGCTTTGAGAGAAGGAGGGA
>NCVS01004750.1:0-10064 GCA_003055095.1 Goniozus legneri | reverse complement strand
GGGTCTAATTAAAGCAACACCATATAATATTTACCATGCTACATAGTAAACAAATTTGTATTTTGAAAAACTGATAAAGAGTATTATGTGAAATAGTAATCATTACAATTTTCATGGTAATGTTGATTATATTACATGGTAACGAAGTAAGTGATAAATATTGCTAGGCTACATAGGAATGAAAGCTACGAAAAATGGAGCTGGGTACAATGTAGCATAACAGTTATTAGAATGAGTAATAACTGGCATTGCTTATTATGTTCTAACTAGATAAGTTGTTTTTTCACCAAGTTTGTTATTACTGCTAATGGTAAGAAATATATAACATAGCGTTGAATTCAATGTTATCGTAAGTTCTGATTGTGGTAAATGACCGAATTCGAGATTGCTGATTGAAAAATACTTTATCTGAATTTTTCTAGAAAGTAAAGTATATTCATCAAAATTTTTGCAATGATTTTCACTTATTTTGATTCAATTTCTACAAAAATATATTTTGATTGAAATATTTCATTCGTTCGTTCATAACCTGACTTGCATTTACATAGTAATCTTGCCAGTGTAAGGTGGTAATCGTTTCATACCCGACGACATAGCCGACGTTACCATTTACATAGTGGAATTTGTTTTGTGTAATAATTTTTGTTGGTTAAAAATCATTGCTGCAATTTAACGTTGTAACGATTACTATGTGATGTAGTAATTATTACTATGTTGCGTGGTGAATATTATTATTTTTTTCTCTCCGTGTACCCAAAATCTGATTCGATGTCAGCTTTACATGTTCAAGCGACTATGCGGCGATGGTCTTTTGAATGAAATCCAACAAAGGGAGGAAAGAAGGGGAAGAATATCGAGTTTGAACTCAATTAACATGAAGAAAAAAAAAGAAAACAGGTTGAACGTATGACGTTAATTTCAGTGACGGAAACGGAAAACTCGTAGAAAAGTTTCCCGATCGAGGACGAAAGCTACTTGCTCATTGGTGCAGATATTTTATGTCGATAGAGTTGCATTTGCGTCTCGTTTGGCGCAGAAACAATTTCACTTTAATTGGGTGTTTCGTTTCACCCTGATACGTCACCTCAACCAGCTTTTCGTTTTGCGGTTCAAAGATAACCGATAATAATCATAATAAATGGTTTGTGTTGTTAAAATCTTAAATTTATTTGTTCGTTTCAATGCATTATTCTTCAAACGAGTCGAGAAAATCAGTGTAGTGTTCCGTCAGAGGAAAAACTCGGTAAAATGCGATCAGTTGTTAAGGAAATAGTCGCGAAACGAATTTCTCGTGGATTCTATGTAAACGTACCTATGTGAAAAGAATATCTGCGGATTGAGAAAGTAGAGAGGATAGAAGAATAAGAATACATATCTGACCTTTATAGTAAAAGAGGCAGTACTCCGAAAGGACGAACCATCTCTTCTTCCATAGCATAAGACCTTCGGAGCCCTGCTTGTATAGCCAACCCTGGAGGGCGACGGGCGCAGAGACGGGTCTCTTAGCGGCCGGCGAGCGTAAACCCTGATTCGGTCCGCTGCGTCTGCGCACCCCGGATACCGAGGCCGTCACGCCCGTCCCGTCGCTCTTGGTACGCAGCTGCACTGGCGCCGGTACTCCTGTCGGCTGGACAACCTTTAACGAAAAAAGGAAAAAAACAATTTCATATTTTTACATACTTAGGACACGATTAATGTATCAATGATTTTCAGAGAGGGCTCGATAATGCTGTATCGAACGCTTAGTTCCAATTGATTCACTCAACGAGTTGGAGTTGAATTCGATTACGGTGTCAACCTCTGATGTCACAGAAAAAGCTGCGAGGGGAAAATCGATTCTCTACGGATGAATTTTCAAGAAACACAATAAAAAAAGTAGGATCTAACTAAGTAGCATTTTCTCTCAGTTGGCCTACGTGATATTGATTATAATAACAACAATGTTATTTAATGTAAATTATATATTAAATGGCTATTGCAATAAAGTCAATTCTGAAGAGTCAAAAACACCTATTTTAATAATTTTGTCAAAGATTCTTGATTATTTAAAAAAAAAATATGTTCACACTGTTGATTATTACATATTTAATATAATTGTTACACTAGATTTCCATTTTATATAAAGACTATAATCTGATATACTTACAGAAAAAAGATATATTCTAGAAATTGTCAAAATTAAATTATAAATACCTATGTCTATTCGTTATTATAAAAACAAATAAGTGGATAGGTGGTGTAAATATCGATCAAATATTCACGGCATCTGTTTGTTTGTGAATTAATTTGGTCAACCTTGTATATTCGGCTGTTCCACTAATAAAATTTCTGGCCTCTAGCTTTCAGTTAGAAATAAAGAACAATTTTTATCGAAGAACGTGAAACTCCCGATAATATTTTTTGCTCATTTCGCATATTCAAATTCGTTTGTACGGAATGCAATGTATGCGTAATTATGTTGACCGATTATATTCATCTACAAATAGCTTGACGTCGATGCTCTGGTCTGAGATAGATATTTTTTTGCAACACCTGCATCTAAAGTTCAATTTTACACACTGAAAAATGTGTGTAAAGTGGCTCTTTTTCAAACGTATTATGAAAAAGTAGTGACGTCATTCACTTTACGCACAGTGTGCGTAAAGTGATTTACTTGTTGTTGCCCTAAATTCTTCTTGAATTACCAGAAAGGTAAATGTGTACGTCAACCAGTGGGCATTAACAAAATTGGCAATATACCAAAACAGATTGCAGTATACTTAAAATTGCAAAATCCTGAATTATATACAGGACATACACTTCGACGGACTTCAGCAACACTCCTTGCTGACGCTGGTGTTGATATTACAACACTGAAAAGACATGGAGGGTGGAAGTCCGATCAAGTTGCCGAGGGATACATAGAACAATCTCTTGGAAATAAAAAGCGAATCTGCGAGAAAATAAGCGAAAATATACATGTCAATAAACCTGACATTGATTTAACGATTTCGCTATCACAAGAAATTCGTGAAAATTGTCATATCGATTCCAACGCATCTTGTTCTAAGGACCAACCGACATCCAGTACATGCGAAAAGAATAAACCAGAAAATAATGTACGTGATTCTGAACAATCTTCGCAAGTGAATGAACCGCAAAAAAATATTATAGCTAATTTTCATAATTGTACAAATATAACATTTATTTGTAATAAATATTAATTTTTATTATAATTTATAATTAAAATGGACTTCTTTATTATCTCTTCTCTTCTTCTTTATTTTCTTCTTTTCTTCTTTATTTACTCGTGTAAATCACAATGCACTCGTACTCATGTAAATGGCATCATAAAGCTATCAGCTCGTCAGTCAATTTCCCGCCGTCAAAAAATCCCTCACTTTACGCACTTGTTGTACAATCTACTATTTTGTCTGCTTCTCGTCGTATGTAAATAGTTACTGTGGTTCGAAATCTAATTTACGCTCGACTGGAAATGTTGATTCTCGACGAGTTAGCATATTTGATTGCGTAATAACTTGGGTGATATATTCGACATCAGATAGTCGCGCAACGTGGCAACTGTGCGAAATGAAATTTCTTTTAATTGTAATTTTTCAAATGAAAAATATATATTCCCTAACGTCAATTCTATTTGTAGGGAATTGTCGCAACTGTAAGATACACCGATGAAATCTCGAGCTTTGAAACTCTGAATGTCAAACACAAACGAATCTGATGAACATATCTGTTTCACACGGACGTACCTGTTCACGCGAAACATGTCCATACTAATAAAACTTGCCTTAGCAGTTTATTATTAGCGCTGAGCACAGCAAATATTTGTCAGGATGAACGATACAAAATTTGTTGGTAATGTTGTTGGTTGTTTTGTTTTTATTTGTTTGTTTTTTATTGCATTGCGCGATGCAATACAATTACTAACGAATAGCACAAATTTTTGTTAAAACTATGAATATGAATTAATGCTTAGGTATAGCTTAGTTTTTCACTTCCCCTAGACATCCAGATTCATTATGAGACAAATGTTTAGCATATTGAATAGAATTCACGCATGTCAAATATTCTCTTTCCCGCTAATGATCACAAATCTAATCGCATGATATTTTGTACATTGACGCGTCATAATCAGAAAACGAGCTCACGCCGTCGCGAGTGAATTTCTGGATATGACATCCTGTCAACCAGGAATACCAAATTAACTCAGGGAAAGGAACTGAAGAAAGACGGTCAATCTGAGTCACAAAATTGGATTAATATCGAGGTTCCAACCTTCTTCCAATTGACAATTTTTAGCTAAATTTATGTCATTTTTCTTACGTTGTCTTGTTTATTTTTAGATTTACAAATTATTAGGTGTGAAATCCCGCCTAGGTTGTTGCGATAGAACCTTTACAGATTTCTTCTTTCTGTTTTACTTTTCGGCGCCTTTCTTCGCGACCAACACTAAACCTGGATGTAACTCCAAAACATTTGAAGTTACGAAATTCTGAAAGCCCAGCTATATTTCCCCCGAGTCACAATTGACTCAACAAACGGATCTTCAAATTAATATAATAGCCCATTCATTCAAATAAGAAACTCTTAACCGACCCCGCATGCACTAGCCGTTCCGTGAAAGCGGCTCGATTAAGCCATGCGATTAGCTGGCATCAAATTTGCTGTAACTTCGAAATTATTGAAAGCAATATTCAAATAATCAATTCCAATAAGTACATATTAGTTGCGATAGAACCACGGGAAAGCATTTCCCAAGTTTGTCCCGCCAAAAGCGGAACGTCGAGGAAAAGAGGACACCCGGCCGACTAAACTCCGCTGGCCAAGTTCGCGTTCCATGGGAATAAATCGCGTACTAATATCCCAGAACATAAAAATACTACATTCAACATTTTTTAATACTTCGTGCACTGCGATTCCGCGTGATGACAGTCACTCTCTTACAGAAGGTGAAACAGTCCACCTCTCCAGTTAAAAGAATCATACCTATAAAATTTTACTCCTGTCATGTTAGCACCTCAATGTTTAAAAAATATATTTTTTCGTGGAGTTCCCAATAGAGTTTTATAGTTCTAGTTGCTTTTTGGAAAAAGTTCTAATTTCTTTCATACGAAATATATTAAAATTAAACATTGAGGTGCTAACTCCAAATTTTTTAATTTTCAAATCGGCATAACTTTTCAACGGAAGGAGATATAGAAAGAACGTATTGGAAAACATTCGAAGAACATTCGAAGATATTCGACTGACCTAATACTAAACACGGAGGAACCGATGAAGAATCAAAGAATTGTTAACAAATATTTTATTTCTTCGTGCCGTGCTTAAAAAATACGTCTCAGCTTGAATGAAATTATTGTAGAGCTTACAGAATTGTTAAATACGAGATTTGCGCTCTTGTGTGCCGTAATTTCTGCCAAAAATCAATGCTATGAAATTTTTTTTCACTCGAACTTGTGACAAAGATGTGCAAGTTAGTTAGTTGCCTAAAAATAAATTTTTCGTTTATTGTAAACCAATTGAGCTGAAATTTTTTGCGAACATTCTTTTCCTTGACTAAAGGAATCAAAAAAGAAGACAAACGTATGCAAAGTACGTCAAATTTTGTTACCGGTGTCAACGATAAATATATTTTCAACGAATATTCTCGTGCATAGTTCTCTTTTACTATTGATGTTATGTTTTCAGGAACGTGACAAACAAAAATTAAAGTTTTATTAAATTCCCTTTGTTTTAATTAATTTCACCGTAATGAAAAAATCAGGAGATAATAGGAAACAAATAGAATTCTTCGTAAGTTTGACCTTTGCGAACTCTCGACCTGCCAGTCGTACGTAACGTTATCCGGTCAGTGGGCATATAGAACCATGTTACCACGAAATTGAGATTCAGAGGTTTTCGCTTCGCTCGGGTTTTCTTCTTCTTACTGACTTTCGGATTCACTTTTTCCCGCATGAATAGTGACGAATGAACGCGATAGGGCTGCGACACTCCAAACAAATTTGTTTCTCGTTTGAAACGGATTTAAACGAACACATCACTAATCGGATTATCCATTTTCACCCGCTAAATGATAAACGAATTAATAAAAATGTAAAAATAGATCAATTTAAGCTACGTTTTTTTCCTTTTCGAAATCGTCAATCATATAAAACCGATTTTTTGGCAGGCGATAATTTTGGAAAGAATTTTGGCTCAGTGAGAATAATTTGGTACGGATGGCTTCATTTAATTGAGTTTTGTGGACAGTTCTCGTGAAGTTTTTCCTCGAGTGGCGTTTCCCCGAGAAAGACCTTAAAGCAACAGAGCACTAGTATAAGTACGTATAGCTCATTCCTTTTTCTCCATTACGGTGGATAATACTGATAGTCCATTCAACCTACGGAAATGAATGAAATCTTTGGAAAATGAAAGCCGAGAACGTTGTTCGATGAATTTCGAACTGCCGAATCGATTTTTCAAATAAAATTTTTTGATATTGCGCTTGGGTTATTGTCAAAAATGACAATAAAGTTGCAAAAAAAACTATTTTTTGCAACCATAAGAGTATACTTACGGTGTCAATTGAAGAATTGTAGATCTCGGCGAGAAGAATCAAACGACCTATGATATGTTGTCTTTATTTGTAATAGTTTGATCGTGGTAAGCAATTGAAAATTGCATCCGCGCCTACATAAAAATTGGCATATTTCCGCCATAAATTGATATTTTTGAATGAATTTTTATTAATACTTGAAGAGAATTAATCGAACTTTCTTATGAACTCGTCAGATTCGTCGAGCGATTTGTCGGTTTTTCACAACATTAATTTTAAGGTCTAAAATCGATTTTTCCATCCAAAAATCGGATTTTTCATCGCCTTCCACGATCAAACTATTGCAAATAAAAATAACATATTATAGGTCGTTTTATTCATCTCGTCTGGATCTAAAATTCTTCAATTGACACCATTATGGTTTTCTCGAAAATAATAAGAGCCATGGCTTCATTGTCATTTTTCACAATGATCCCGGCGAAATATCAAAAATTTCATCTGAAAAATCGATTCAACAGCTCGAAATGCATCGAACAGCGTTCTCGGTTTTAATTCTCCAAAGATTTCATTCATGTCCGTAGGTTGACTGGACTGTGAAAACACCGCGTACAAACAATAAATGTGTTACGATATAATTTTGTATTTGGGCACGTGAGGATATGTATGAGTATATAAGTATGCATACAGGGTGGTCCAAATTAATTGACAATTTCTTATACCCCGAAAATGGTAAGAGATATCGAAAATAAGTATCAGACAAAAGTTTGTTATTGTCGAGGGTGAATACCAATGGTCATAGTGCCGCGACCTTGAGACACGAAATTCAAACGACCTATCCTATACAAAATTCTTTATCCAATAAATTTCTAAACGAGCGTGATTTCCATTTTTTAAATGTTATAAAGCAGATATACATGAAATGGTCGAAGACAGATTTCTTTTTGATATTGTTTACATATGCATATAAATAGTGGTATTTTATACTTACTACGGGAGCGGAATAAACAATGAACAACGATATAACGGAATATGACTTTCAAAAAACTGCGGAAGATTCTTCATCGAAATTGCATTTACATGCGAAGTCATACAAATGTTTTGCAACGTAGCACACGTTGACCCCAAATGAAGTATTAAGTGCTTCAATACTTAGACCCTGTCATCCGATGAAAAAATGTTTAACTGAATAACAGCAGATATTTATATAAAATTAACTAATTACTTTGTGAATTTTAAAAAAGTTGAAAAAATTAAAGTTTCATGGTCCTATATAATTAACCCATAAATAGTAAAATGAAATTATTATTTATTAACTGTTCATCTCTTATTCTCATTCGTTCTTCCTTGTTATTTTTTTATAATAAAAATATTCACACTGTTGCTATACTAGAGAAACGTAACATAAAATATTGGGAAAAAATTGTTCCATAGCTTCAAAGCTATTTTTTAAACAAATCCATCATTTCACTTAATACTGTCCTGATGATTTACTGGTTCCTTTTCCTATGTCATAGAAGGAAAAAGGTCACCGATACGATTCACGCGGAAAGGTAAATAGAAAAGCGATAGACGTGCAATTAGTATTTTATATTAACTTTTTCTCTATAAAATTACCGAGTGCCGTTGTGCTTGACGACACCCTAAGAAGAAATATATTATTCTACGATACGATCGTGAAATGCATTTTCTCATATCTCTTTCTCTCTCTCTCTCTCTCTCTCTTTATCTTGTACGTGTTTCATGTTACATTCGCATGTGTATACTTCGTTCCTATTTTTCTCCAACAAGTGATGTAACAGGGGAACACGACAGACAGATGCGTGCTTACTGATGATAAACTCAGTGTGTGATTACTTTTCCGTATAAGTATTATACTTTATGTGCGTGTAATTGAAATTTTAATTTTTTTTTATTAACTGAAAACACAACTACAATCTGCTATGGAAAGAAAAGTATAGCAGTAATTAGTTTCTATAGCCGCGTCGTTAAAAGCAAAGAAAAGCAAATATTAATGTACAGACGAGAATCCATCGACTCTGCATCTGATATATACTTTTGATCTTGAATTTTATAGTTCACTAATTTGATACAGTAAATAGTTATTCGTTCACATTCAGGCAACCAGGTTCAGTGGAATTAGATGTTTTAATCTACTGATGGTAGTATACAGGGTGATAGATGACTACCGTCCAAAATTGCACCGATGAATACAGGAGTTCAGCCAGAACAAGAATATTTTTTGTTCGGTTCAATCAATTAACTCGTTCAAAAAATGTTAAGAGTTATAAATTTGGAGTGTGTCGTACTTCTCCGAACATGCACGTGATTCGTTGAAAATTTTGAATTTCAACCTTTAATGTGTACTTAAGTATAAATGTCTTTATTAATTGAGCTTAGTTCAAAATCTACATAGAAAAGGGGTAAGGGAGTTTACTCCAGGTATAAATATGGGAGGGGGCTTTGATATGAGCGTATCATCTGCTTGAGACAAATGATTTGGATTTTCGTTTCGTTTATTCTGATTTCCTTCATTGTGTTTATTTTGCGTACCTTCGGTACTGTAATGTGCTATACTGTCAAACGCTGAGAATTTGTTGTTAGTTTAAATAGTTAGGTTTGCTCCACTATCGCTCTCTACGTCACTAGTTGAGATTCTTGGTCGCTTATTTCTGCGCTGAACAACTTTCCAGGATGGTAATTGATTCGTGGTTGTCTCGGGATTACGGGTGAGAATGAAGGGTGGAATTTTGCCTACAGTAATGGGTGTTCCATCGTTCATCTCCACGTCGTTGTTAGTAAGAGCATTACCGTTCTTTTCGACACTCATGGTGCAGAGAAATATGGGGTTCGATAGAGATTATGAGGGTGCTCTTTTGTGAGAAGAGAAACCCCCCGTTTAGATTATTTTAGAAAATACTGTTATATCTGGAGTCGGTTAGGTTTGTCTGACAACCGTAGGGAGTTATGTGTGTGAGTATGAGTGTGATGATGGAGTGTTGACGAAGCTGATTTTCGAATTGGAGAACAGTCGAGGTCAGCGGATCGAAGCGACAGTCTGGAATTGTAATTTGTAATCTAGAGGAAGAGAATAAAATCCGATTCAGTACCCCCTAATTATGTTTTACTTTTATTGTTGATTAACCGTTAACTGCGAAAAGAACGAGCATTTTGAATCTGCTGCCTAATATGTATAAGTGAGAAATGAAGTGAGTTTGAGAACGCGCGCGCTTATAAGTTTTTACGGAGCCGCTAAATTAAGACAGAAGATTTCCCTAGGAGCAAATACTGTCTTTATCTTCTCAATCTTGATTATAACAATCTATAATATAATTATATTATATTCAATACTCGGTAATATTCTATTGTGGCGACTAGGGACACAATATAAACACCCGAGTCGAAATTTAAAGACAATTTTGAACCTAAATAACATAAATTTCTTTGTTCTTTTCCGCCACTGATCATATATAGGCCTGGTTTTAACGTTTTAATTGTACCACTTGGATATGTATAAGATAAACGGAATTAATAA